>JAODAL010009375.1:0-111231 GCA_025379985.1 Phyllomedusa bahiana
CATTAAAATTCCCGCTGGCTTCATGCCACATCCCCCCGGCCCGGGAAGTGAGCTCCGGCCCGGGTGTTTAAACGTTTCATTCCGCAGCTTTTAATGGCTGCGATAATGAAGGCGCGGGCCCCAGAGGAGTGAAGCTCCTGCTGCCCGTTTTCCAGTGCAGCAAGCGGCGGAGATGCCGCTCGCTGGTCTCTTACCGCACCCCGGATGCTTTCATGAAAGCATCCGGGTAGTATGGTGACTCACCATGCCCACAATGAAATTGTGGGCATGGTGTCAGTAGTTACCATGGCGACCTTTTGCACAACAGTAACGCTGTGCACAGGTCTCCTATTCAAACAGCAATCTAACGATTGCTTTTCCCCAGTGGGGATTTGCTGTTACAAATCCCCACTGGGGAACAGTTAAAAAATGTAAAAAAGTTACAAACAAGTAAAAAAAGTAAAACACAAACACAAAAAATAAAATTAAAAACCCGTACACCGTCCTTTTCCCCTTTACAAACGACAATCGCCCCCAAAAAAGGTAAAAAATAAATAAAGTACCCATATTTGGTATCGCCGCGTACGTAACGACCCACCATATAAATCTGTCATGTTAATTAACCCATACAGTGAACGTCGTAAAAAAAAAAAACAGTCACAGAATTGCAATTTTTGTACATCCTGCAGCACATAAAATGGAATAAAAAGCGATCAAAAGTTGTACCAATTAGGCCTCAGCCATGCGTCTCAATCCAGATATAAGAGGAGTTTCCATTAACAATATTGAATATAAACTATCACTATTTGCGGACGATATACTCTTAACACTTACTTCCTTACAATAACTCTGCCTAACCACCATTCTCTCTTGAGATCCTTTCAAGACATTTCGGGTTACAAAATTAATACAGCCAAAACAGAAGCCCTACCTATAAACATAGGTCAGGGTGAGTTAGATGCTTTGCAGGCAAACTACCTCTACAATTGGAAAACTAGGTCTATAAAATACTTAGGAGTAAATCTTACGAAAGATTATCACTCGTTATATAGACAGAACTTTCCAAAACTTTATGATGAGATTCGCGTCTACCTGCAGAGATGGCGTAATTTGCCTTTGTCGTGGTTTGGGCGAATCTCCGCAATAAAAATGACCATACTACCCAAAATATTATACTTTTTTTGAAACACATCCTATACCAGTCCCTCTAAAAGATCTTTAAAACTCTCCAGGCCTCCATTTTAAAATTTATCTGGGCTTATGGGAGACACCGGTATCAGAATGTCAATACTTCTAACAAAAAGAATTGGGGGGGGCTTGGAGTCCCAAATGTGCTAAAATACTACTGGGCTGCCCAACTACACCGTATCCCTGCTGGTCTTTCCTATGGGCCTATTCTCGGTGGGGTGAATTGGAAAAATCATGGATACACCTGTACATCCAAATTCCCTACTAGGGAATACCTCCACTGTATTCACCAAGAAAATCCTTGTTAGGCCCCAGACAACCACGAGAGATATTTGGAGAAATGTGCGAGGGCTTTCAACCTCAGCTAAATCCTCATCGGGCATGACCTCTTTCTTTTTCAACCCACCCTTTTCCATCGGGCATAAGAAATCCCGGCCATGAAGACTTGGGTTTTTGACAACAGGCCTTTCCCCGCTGCAGACTTGGCGACCCCTAATCTAGAAAGGTCAATGACTTTTGATAAGTTACATCTAAATTCTCCCTTCCAGAGACCTGTCGATTTTCATATTTACAGATCACACATTACTACATAAGACTTTTGGAATCTCTCACAATCTCCTTACCAACGCAATTGAGTTGATCTGAAAGATCAAATAACTCAACCAGAGGTAAAAAATCTCAGAAATTTATTCCATTCTTTCCAACCCTTCATTAGACAGGTTCAATAAAAAACGATTCCCATGGCAAAATGGGAGCGTTTTGTCCAGCGAGATATATCGGAGGAGGAGTGGCGGATAATCTGCGGAGGGCAGTTCAGACGTTCTCGCTGTAACCTATACATGGAAAATATATATAAGATACTATTGATGTGGTACTACACTCCCTCGGTGCTACATAAAATCTACCCAAGTATTCCAGACATATGCTGGAGATGTGGTAGGGCCCCTGGTCACATCTTCCATATTTTCTGGGAATGTCCTAGTATATGTGATATGTGGCAAGCAGTGAAATCCCTGATTACTGGTATTACAGGAATAAGGGCACCATTGGATCCCTTGTTCTACCTACTGAATTTAACAGAAAAATCTGTTCCAAAATGTAAACTGAAAATGATCATGCACATACTTACTGCAGCGAGGTGTCTGATCTCCCTCTTCTGGAAGAGAAAGGACCCCCCAACCATGTCAGAGTTGGTTCAGAGAATCAAAGATATACGGCATATGGAATATCTGACCGCTTCCCTAAATAACACATTAGACGAGTTCTATCAGGAGTGGTCTCTGTGGGATGTATATAGGGTGAATGAGGGTCCTTAAGTAGATGGATTATCACCACCCCTCAAGGCACTTTGAGTAATTCACATTGACGAGCTGCGCTGATACTCTTAGTCCTCCCTTTCGTATCCCTTTCCCCAATGTCTCTTGTCTTGTGAGTTTCAATGTAGTAATGACACCTTTTTACGGTTATCAACAATACTAAGATTATGTGAGAACGTGGATCCATCATTCTGTCTGTTGCAGAAAATATCGGTTTTTCAATATGGGAAACTATTTCCAGTGTAATGTTTTTTGGGAATCATTACTGATTGTTCTTGTTCCAATGTTGCGCTTTAAATGATCTATCTATGTAATCTTAGTGCATTATGTATGCCTATATAAAAAATTTTCTTTCAATAAATAAACAGTTTAACAAAAAAAGTTGTACCAATTAAAACGTCAGTTCATCCCGCAAAAAAAAAGTCCTTACACGTCTCTGTATGCGGAAAAATAAAAAAGTTATGGCTCTCAGAAGACAGCGATGCATAAATATTATTTAACACAATAAAAACACTTTTTTCTTTTTTTTAAGTGCTTCAAAATTTAAAAAAACTATGTAAATTGGGTATTGCCGTAATTGTATCGACCCAGAGAGTAAAGCTAACTGGTCATGGATACTGCATGGTGAGCACTGTTAAAAATAAAAATAAAAAACACTCCCGGGAAATTGCAGTATTTTCTTCACCCTGCCTTCCAAAAAACAGATTTAAAACTGATCAAAAAGTCTTGTCCCCCCAAAAAATGATACCAATAAAAACATCAACTCATCCCGAAAAAAATAAGCCCCTACACAGCTCCATACACAGAAAAATAAAACAGTTATGGCTCTCAGACTATGGCGATGCAAAAACGTGTTTTCCGTTTTGAATAAAAGTGTTTTTATTGTGTAAAAGCAGTAAAACATAAAAAAAATATACAAATTGGGTATCGTCGTAATCGTATCGACTTGCTGAGTAATACTAGCATGTCAGTTATACTGTACGGTGACCGCTGTAAAAAATAAAAATAAAAAACACTACCAGGAATGCTGTATTTTGTTCAAAATGCCTCACAAAAATCAGCTCCGTATACAGAAAACTGAAAAAGTTATGGCTAGAGATGGGCGAATTTCCCGAAATTCATTTCGTTCACTTCGCCGAATTTCTCGGCAAAAAATAACTTAGTTCCGAATTACTTCTGCACGAAACGTTAAAAAACAGCTATTTCCAGGCTGCACAGAGCCTGCAGGGTGCTGTAGAACGTTGTGCCATGCTTAAATATGCAGAGGGAGCTTGGTTTGGTCTTCATACAATGTTGTGTTTTAGTATGACACGGACATGACTGCCGCCGCTCTTAGAATCGCTTCACTATAAAATTTCCCCGGGCACTTAAGAGGGGAAAACTGACCAAAAACTCAAGCGGGAATGTAGCCTGATAAAGCATGCCACGAAAGCTGGAAAAAAACAAGCTGAAGCTCAGGTGGCAACATTAGTGACAGAGGGTGGAGGTACGGCGGCAGCCCCCAGCATTTTGAGGTCAGGCAGTGGCACCAAGCCAATCTGGATGGGGCAAAAAAAGGAGGAAGCCACAGAATGGCACAATGACTGAGAGCGGAGGTCACGGCGGCAGCAGCATGAGTTCAGGCAGTGGCACAATGACACAGTGTGGAGGACACGGCAGCAGCCACAGCAGCAGCATGAGGTCAGAAAGTGGCACAATGACACAGTGTGGAGGACACGGCAGCTAGATGACAGCGGCAGTTGTGGCCTCACCGAGTGACCCCTGCTGCGACGTCCCCTTGCTGTGCTGCGACCTGGGCCTGTTCCAGGGTGTTTGTGCCCCTGCCGCTCGCAGTGCAGAGCCCTGCCACCCCTCTCTGTCTGACATACAGTTTGTTCTAAAATGTAAAAGACAACTGTTTGATGATGGGTATCTGTATATGAAAAAAATATACACCCGTTTTTTTGACTTCCAAATGAAACCCAGTTAACAAGCTTGGGTAACCCTTGGAAAAATTGCGCTCCACAATGGCCAGGAAAATTTACTTGTATGTGTCGTTTAAAAAACACTGTGTGTTTTACTAAAGGGAAAAAACACAACAGGCTTAATTAACCTTTCGGACATAATTAGGGTACAGGAAAAATTGTATTTTATTTTGGCGTTGAAAAAGAGGTTATATTTTGTCCCAGCACACCAGCAAAACAACGTCTTATTAACCCCTGATGTAAATTGCACCAAAGAATGAGCGCACAAATTAAACTTTGGGTAGCGTGTTACAATTGCGGGTTTTCTACGCCACAACAACAAGAGATAGTTTGTAATTAACCTTTGCTTGTGAATTAGGGGTAACAGAAAAATGTATTATTTTGGGGTTGAAAAGAAACGGTTTTCCTTGGGGTCTAGCACACCCAAAACAACGTAATTAACCCCTGAAAGTAAATTGCGCAAAGAATTGAGCACCCAAAAATGAAGTGGTATTGGGATGTAAAAAACGCTGTTTTTTTAAATGAATACAACAGAACTGGCTTAGATCCCACTTGGATATTGAAAGTTTTATGCAGCTGCAGTGGACGCACACTTGATTTCAGATCCAATACCCCAAAAAATTAGAAATAGAACATTAAGAACATCTCTGAGACAAGCAGAGACACCCACAGAAATCGCTGTATAAAAAATAATTCTTCATAGGCTATCAGCCGCAGCAGGCACCTTCCCTGATGACACATGGAGGATGTGAGCTCCCGGGCGTCGCCCCGGACTTATTTAGTGGGTGACGGTCACAGAATCCGCGGCTCTGATTGGCTTCATCTCTGACATTTTCATACAGGCTATGCCTTCTTCCCCCAGAGTGCTTTGCCCCATGTAGCGCCATGTCTCGCAGCCATTTTATCAATCAAAAGCACACTTTGTTCACCCGAAGTACCCCAAAGTTCGACTTCGTTCTGAACCGAAGTTTTCATGAAATTCTAAACGAATTCCACTTCGTTAGAATCAATTTGCCCATCTCTAGTTATGGCTGTCAGAACAGGACAACATAAAAACGCCTATTTCTATTGTGTAAAAGTAATAAAACATAAAAAACTATATAAAATCTATATCATTGCAATTGTACCGACCCCCATAGTAAAGATATCCTGTCATTTATACTGCACGGCGAACGCTGTAAAATTGACGCCCAAAAACAATGGCGGAATTGCGTTTTCCCCTCATTTTCATAGCAAAAAAAAAAAACTTTGGTACACCTGTGCACCCAAAATGCACAGTACACCCCTAGATGAGATCTATGAGGCATGCTGAATCCAAAATGGGTTGACTTCTGGAAGGTTTCACCTGTTCTGGTACTTTGGGGGCTTTGTAAATGCGACATGGCCCCACCAAAATCTGCGCTCCAAAAGCCAAATAACACTCCCTCCCTTATATGCCCTGCCATGTACCCAAACAGCAGTTTACACCCACATATAGGGTATTGCCGAACTTGGAAGAAATTGCGTAACAAAGTTTTGGGTGCTTTTTTACCAGGATGCCTTGTAAAAATTAAACATTTTCAGCTAAAATTGCAGATTATTGGAAAAAAATAATTGTTTTCATTTTCACAGCCTAACGCTGTGAAAATGACACACCTGTGGGGTTGATATGCTCACTACACCCCTGGATATATTCCTTAAGGCGTGTAGTTTCCAATATGGGGTCTTTTTAGGGGAGTTTATTAAGTTTTAGCACCTTAGGGTGTCTGCAAACCTGAAATGTCCCCTAAATAAAATGGTAATGAAAATGAGACCCCAGAGTCCAGTAGGTGCTCCTCCTATTCTGGGGCTTGTGGTTGAGCCAAATAATGCACTAGGGCCACATATGGGATATCTCTGAAAACGGCAGAATCTGGGGAATCAATATTAAGTTGCATTTCCCTGATCACATTTACTGTATTCTTGTGAATAATGTATAAAAATTGAAAATCTGCAAAAAAAGTGAAATTTTGAAATTTCACTTCCACTTTACTTTAATTCCTGTGAAACACCTAATGGGTTAATAAAGTTCCTAAATTCGGTTTTGAATACTATAAGGGGTGTAGTATCTATATGAGGTCATTTATGGGGGTATCTAACATACAGGTCAATCAAAGTCACGTTAGAACTGGACTGGTCCCTAAAAAATGTATATTGCAAATTTTCTTGAAAATTTGAAAATTACTACTAAATTTCTAAGCCCCCTAATGTCGTAAAAAAAAAAAGACATTTAAAAAAATGATGCCAAACTACAGCAGACATATGGTAGATGCTAGTTATAAACTATTTTGAGTGGAATAGCTATTTGTCTTGGTAAAATTTTTTCAAATTTTTCACGATACAATACTTGATATTTTTCACAAATAAACACGCATTTTTTGGACCAAAATTTCTTACTATCTTAAAGCACAATGTGTCACGAGAAAACAGTCTCTGAATCACATGGATAGGTTAAAGTTAAAGTTATTCTCACATAAAGTGACACATGACAGATTTCAAAAATGGGGCTCTGTCAGAGAGGCCAAAACTGGCTCCGGCGGTAAGGGGTTAATAAATATGTCACAAAACAGATTAGACAAAATCTTTGAGTAAAAGTTGCCAAAATGAGCTGCAAATTCAATGATAAATATGGGCCAATAAATGATTTAGCTTTCTATAACTGTTGTTGCGGATGCTCGGAAAAGGAGGCTGCCCCCATAATTGTGGAATGGAAAAAGAAACAGAAAATGTACAATCAAAAAATGTAAAATTATGTGAAATAAATAGATTTCTGTATATAGTTTTAATTACTTAAAAAATAAGGCAATACAGTCCTTTAAACTTGTATAGTTTTTTCTAGTTTTAGTAAGGCCACTGTTAATTACTGACACTGCAAAACAGCATTCACTGGTTCATCATTAGCCAATAATATATGTATAAATAAGAGTCAGGTGACCTTTCTTATTTGCTTGGTCCTTAAACTCCCATGGTACATAGTCATTATCTTCAGGGCATCACGCTACAGTAAACAAACCATCTGTCCTAAAACTAATTGCTAACTAATCACTTTGCAGCATTAGATCCAAAAGTATTTTAACAAGAGAAAAACTACTATAATGAAAAATCAGCAGAAAATGTATCCCAGGGAGATGTGTCTGCCTCGTTTATTAAGCCAGGCAAGAACTTTATTTCAAGCGGAAGCTCTTTAATGACATCAAAGTAGAGCTGGTTTTAGACAGTATGTGGTCCAGAAAGGCAGTCACATTGAGTAAATTTAGAAGGTGGTGTGCAGAGAACTGCCAAGGGTTTTGAAAAGGTTTAAAAAGGTCAATGGCACAATCCACAAGGCACAGGCCTTCATACACACATCAAAAGTTATTTATATACAAAGTTAACAAATAACGTCACTATATGAGGACAAAATATTACTGTCATATAGCACACTATAAAATACAATGCTACCAGTGGTATATACATGACAAAAATAATACCGCCACATTTGACCACCACCTTGACCACTATTTATTATTACCTTACAGCTGCCAAAAGTGATCATGGTGGTTGATACCAGTTCTACACAGAAGCTCTGCAGACTGTATTGTCACGTGTGTGTCATCTGGCTCTGGTCGCCGGCGACCGCCGCTGCGACCATAACTGCGGCTTTGCTTTGTTTCCCTCTCCTGTGTGAACTCGGTCCTCTACTTTGGACTCTGGTTACCCCTTTGTCTCACGTTTCTGTACCTCACTGCCCATTCCGTTACCGACTTGGACTGCCCGACTACGTTTACTTGTTCTGTGTTTGTTTGTCCCTGTCTGTGTTTCACTTGGCTCAGTGCCGTCATTACATTAGTCTTCTGGTTGGGGCGGCCTATTAAGGAGTCGGGTTCCCCAAAAGGCAGGAACAGGGGCTGGTACCAGTGTCAGGGCCTCACTTGTCTGTGTCTGTGTGTGTGTCTCTGACATGTATAAGTTAAGTTACATACAGTGCCTCATAGGAGACATCTTCTCGTATTTTAGTTGTTTACTTTTTTTTTAACAATACTTTTTTATTGAAAAGAATGTAGATACAGTTTTTAACACAGCATTATGATAAATCAAAGTTAGAACAAAGTAAACATTCGTCCTTTAACCTGATATATCCCTTTCCAAACACTCTTCTTAAATAAAAATAAAAAAAAATGGAAAGATAACCAACTGTTTGTCCCTATTAGAGGGTTAACTTGACAGGCATTTGTATCACTCTGCCCCCCCATCTCGCCACTGCTAGACTATACTAACATGTATCTGTCACGGGCAACGGTAGTGGATCCACTGGACTACCGCAAGCGATGGTATAAGCCACGCCAGGGAGCGGAATCTAAGTAGGTCCCGGTTTCCACCAGAGCGGGATGGACTTGCTGCAGCGGGAGTCTACCAGGTCGCTACCCCTGACGTGACTTGCTTGCGGAGGCAGCTGAGGTGTAGCGTGGTACAAAATCGTAAGGCAGGCTCGTAGTCGGGAACAGGCAGGAAGGTCAGGGCAGGCGGCAAGGTTCGTGGTCGAGGACAGGCAGGAAGGTCAGGGCAGGCGGCAAGGGTCATGGTTGAGAGACGGAGGCAAATGGTACAGTACACGGTAATCAGATAAGACTTCAGGAATGCTTTCTCAGTAGGCTAATGGCACTAAAGATCCGGCAGGGTAACCAGGAAGAGGCAGGCTTAAATAGGGGCATCGACCGGTGCGCTGGCCCTTTTAATTTAACACTGCCGGCCTGCGTGCGCCACAGGACAGAGGCTGCAGCAGGAGCGTGGAAGGGTAAGTACACAGGGGGACAGGCAGGGAAATGAGCACGCCCACAACCCGACATGTGGGTCGCGGTGCCGCTCGGCAGCGGGGCACGGATGCGCCTGCGACCCGGGATGAGGGTCGCAGGGGCATACGTGACAGTATCCTAACCGTTAGTGTTTGTGGTGAGAGACCCTGGTCCTTCTCCTCTTTGAATTCTCAATTAATCAACCAAGGAACGAACATGAAATACAAAAACTGTGGAAAAATTGTCTCTGAAGAATAAAAGTAGAGTTCTTCTCTGCCACTCAGTGGGTCACTTCACCAGAAACCCCCACCTCTAAGAGAAGTGAGCCTACTTTAATCTCTGCTTTTTACCCACAAGCACCACTGCTCACTACTCACTGTCCCCTTCGTCTACTTCTAATCTAGTTGTTTACTTTTTTGTCTTTTGCTCCTGGCCAAATAAAGACTACTTTCAGTCACATCTGTCCTGACATCTTTGGATCCACACTTCACTTTTCCAGCAACTTACCTTTTCCAAAGTATACATACTCTCCATCATAATACTTCCACCAATTCTGTGCCTGCTGGTGTTTATTTGTAGTGAAGTTGGTACAAGACAACATAACTTAGCTTCATCTATAGCAGTCACCCTTCCTAGGTCCTAATTAAGGCTTCCAGGTACCCAAAGGAGTTAGATAAAGCCAACCAAGCAGTCGCAATAAGCACTTTACCCTTAGAAGCAGTTTTGTGTAGCTCCATACACAAGTAATAACGTGAGACACATCTATTGACCAACCAGGTTGGCTGGTTCTCATGTCTTGAGTTATTATGAGGGCACACCAATTTACACTGTTAGGCTATGTCTACACAGCACAGGATTCTCGTCAGATTTAATACTTAATATTGAATCCGGCGAAAACCCAACTGTACCCAGCACTGTGTAGACCTCAATAGAAAATCCATGCTGTAGTCTATGCAGCAAAGGTTTTTTAATGAAGTCGCTGCCCGGGACATGATCTATCTTCCACCGTATTCCTGTAGTCTTTTAAAAGGGGTTGTCTCACTTCATCGATTAATATTACCTAAGTCCTGTTTTCACAGTTTCATTTTTTAATTCAGGGTCGTGTTTACTGGTTACTACTGAACTCCAGTGATGAGCTGGTGAGGACACTAGGTCTGTAGTATAGCGACCAGTGCTGGCAGCCTATCAGAATAGATCAAACAAATCTGTAGCTATAGTGACCTGATGAGCTGATGCAGCCCATACAAGAGGGGATATCTAGGAATAGGTAGGACACTGCTAATGGACACATATTGCAAAGTGACTTGTTCTTGCAAGATCCTGAACATGAAAAGCAATCCTTGTAGTGAGAAAACTTCTTTAATGTATGGGGCCGGTGGGAACTCGAAATCCAACCGCGTTCTTTTGAGCAAAAACCCCACCAAAAACCGTTGTTTTTTTCACACGGCTTAATCCTGGACGTATTTCAGTCCGTAATCACGCGCCGGAGTGCGCAAATTACGGGCTGAATATGTCCTAGTAACTACGGTAATCCACAGTCTCATAGAGAACTATGGATTACGTCTCCTCTCCCTGCTCGGCGAATACGCCGAGGGGGAGATAATTGACATGTGAATTACCAGCGGCTTATACGCACCGCTGGTAATGAATGTCTATGGGCCGGCCCCCGCTTCCTCTCCCGCCCCCACGGCGTAATTGCGGGGCATAATTACGTCCTGCATTTAACCGTGTGAACCTAGCCTTATACAAGCTGTGCACTGACTATTTTATATTGTATCAAAGTGTCATATCTTCAGTGTTGAAAAGATATAATACAATATTAACAGAAATGTGAGGGCTGTTCTCATTTTTGTGAGATACTGTAAGAGTGGACCATTCTTTTTGAAGTGAACGATATAGGGTATGATGATAATTATGCAAAATACTGGAGCTAAACCATCAAGAAACAATAAACCTTAAAGGGGTTTTGCCAAAAACTCATCTCATACCTCCTTTATCCAGCTTCAGCTCTGTGTTCTCAAAAGGGGATGTGTGTGATTTGTTTGAATTGCAATCATGTGACCCAGCAGGCTGATATCACCATGCCTTTTCCCCATTGTGTACTCACTCTAGTCAAACAAAGGTCTGTTTATATAAGGAATAGTGATGAGCAAGCAGTAAAAAGTTCTAGTTCGATTAGAACCTCGAACTTTAGTGTGTTCGGTTTGAGGTTCTGTTCAAACTAGAACTCGAATTTGAACCACATTAAAGTCAATGGGAGAAGATGTTCTAGTTAATTTTTATAACTATACAGGTGAGGAGAAGCTGTAGTTAGCATCCATAACAGTAAACTGGATACGTGGAACAACTTAGTGAAGACAATTTGGTCTTTTGTGCACATTTTGATCAAATTGCGTATGTCCACTTCTCCTGTCAAGTTACCTTTAGCAGATGGGTCGCTAACTCTAATGCCTCTAATTTTAGAGCAATAGGCTCTATTCACACTGATTATAAGGACCACAAGCAGGCAGATGTGTGGAAGGCACTGCCAAGATGGAGGCAGCCACGTAGGACATCCATAAATTGTTGGGCACTAAAAACCTTTTTTTCTAAGTGTACAAAAGATAGTAATGCTGTATTTTAAAAGTTCTATAAGTTTAATGTTTGTATGGGCTAGAGTGTTTACTGTGTACTAATGTAATTTTTGCTTTTCAAGAATTTAGGGCGTCATTTATGTAACTTGATGCTGACACACCAGTTCTAAATAGATATAAAGAAGTGTATAATATGACAGTATGAATGAATGTGCTATGCACCAAACTTTGTATGGCAGTTTTGCACCAAAATATGGCGCATTCCTGGCGTATTCAAGTGTGTTGTGTCTAGTGCAGACTGTGCCAAGTTTGGACGTATGACTGCTCATACATCTATAGAACAGTGCTGCAACCAGGGCCATCTTTTCCACTGGGCACCCTAGGCAGTTGCCCAGGTGCCCCACAAATATGTGATTTATGTTTATCCCAGGAATACAAAAAACATACCCTGGATCCCTTGGTTGGTTTTGCTTATTTAACTGTTTGTGTTAAAAACCATGGTGGAGAAGGGAGCCACAGGCTCCCTGCCATGTCAATTAGTCTTGTAAGCTGCAGGATGGCGGTGTCCAGACATAAGAGGCATGATAATATGGGTGTGCTTGGGGTGGCGAGAGGCATGGCCTAGTGTGATGTCATGTATTATGACATCACAGGCAGTGTTATGCTCGGGGGCCCATAACGCTGTTAAGAAAGCTCTGGCTGCGACACTTTTTTGGTGCAAGATAAGCCAAAAAAAAAATGGCGCAGGCGTGTTCAGCTATGTCTCCCTTGCGTTTTACCCATATATAAATATCCACTTCTAATGCCCTAATAGAACGGTTCAGACTTATGTCAGATATTATGTTATCTCCCAGGAGAAAAAGCATCGGGAGGACTGGGATCAACATGGACAGACTAAGGACAGGATCTAGCATAAAGCCACTCTTATTATACTTGGGGTTGAACATAGCCATATTAAAACGTCACTGGCTACAAACCAATTGTGTAAACAGATCCGCAGGGTCATATGGCCATACCCAATGAGGAGGCATGAGACACCCCTTGCGTTGTTTCTCTTACTGAATCATCGTCAGCTGTGACTTAATAAATTCCAGAACAATAAACAAGCAAATCAGTTTGAGATTGACTGACCATAAAACAGGGAGAGAGGACGGGAAGATGCTCCAGCCAGCCCTTCAAGCAAGAGGCCTTACTATCCCCATACTTGAACTTAAATATCCTTTCTTCTAGACTACCGACCCATCTCTGGCCAAACAACGTTCCCGTGAGTGTAAACCATTCCTTTACCCTTACCTTGCCCCTGCAGCCAAGGTGCTCCCCACTTAGTGCGGAGCCTCATAGGATGATCAACTTATTTCTCAAGAAGGGTCAGGATAGTAATGATAAGAGGGTTAGAATTTATTTTCAACCTACATGCATGGGGATAAAAAGAATGGTCAATGAAAATGACCATGTTCTAAATAATGAATATCCTAAAGAAGTTACTGTTATCTGAATCATGGTCAGAGTGTACATCCCAGCCCAACTTTTTTGTTTACTTTTGGAGCTTACTCTTGAAAATTAAAGTTTTATTTTATTGAAAGTTATCTCTCTATGATATTTTGAAGTCTACATTTAAAAGTTAGATCCTAAGCTAATAGTTTTCTCTGATGATAAGCAAGGACTAAGCTCTTGTAGAGAAAGCATGGTGGCTTTTGTGGAGGTCTTTATGAACGCCATGGGGACATTGTGAATGATATGAACAGCATTTTGGATTACATGGGTCACCTGTGGCTGTCATCAAAGGCAATCAGTGTATATGATATTAAAGGACCACTCCAGTGTTTTTTTTTTTCCTTAGTTCATTAGACAATGGTTTTAGGTGCACAGCAGTTCCAGTAATTTTGCTTACCTGCAGATGAACAAAGGATTTCTGACTTATGCAACAGTCTCTGTAAGGTCACATGACCTGCACTCTGGCTGAAAAACACTGTGCTTTTAATGCTGACGGGTAGTCTGTGTCTCTATGCATTTCTATGACTGACTTTGAACCTCCCATAGGAATGCATGGAAATATTAACATCCAGGTCATACAACCATGCTGTGTGTTTCACAGTGCAGGCACATGATCCAGTGGCAGTAGTTAGAAATCCTGTATTCAGCTTCAGGTAAACAAAGTTACTGGCACTTCTGGTCTTTTACAGAAAAGAGCAAAAGATGACTGGGCAGTAAACTTTTTACACACATTTGTACTGAAGAAAAGACTTACATAGTTACATGGTTAGTACAGTTGAAAAAAGACACATGTCCATCTTCATCATGTTCCACCAAGGGTGGGGAAAATGTGGGTGAAGGGAGGGAGACAAGGAGTTTAAGCCTAGGTTCCCTATTGATGAATGCTTTGAACCCCATGAGGCAAGAACCAATCTGATCTAAGGAAGATTTCATCTCTGACCCCAAAGCCGCCATCAGACTTGATGCAGAATTTTACACGGCTACATACATATTAATATTTTTTAGTTTCAGGTAGACATCTAAGCCTTTCTTGAAATTCACAACTGTTCCTGTTGTGACCAGCTCCTCAGGCGGCTATTCCACAGACTTGCAATTCTCATAGTGAAGAACGCTCTTCTCCTCTGGAGACTGAATCCTTTTTTCTCTAGCCGAAGGGAATGTCCCCTTGTCTTTTGAGGGGGCTTTACATCAAATAGTTTTTTCCCCATACTTTTAGTAGGGAGAATTTATATATTTATATAAATTAATCATATCCCCCTGGAGCCATCTTTTCTCAAAACTAAATAAGGTCAATTCTACTAACCTCTCCTCATAACTAAGATGCTCCATTCCCCTTATAAGTTTGGTTGCTCGTCTTTGTACTCTCTCTAGCTCCATTACATCTCTTCTATAAACTTGAACCCAGAACTGAACAGCATATTCTAAGTGAGGTCGCACCAATGGTTTATACAGTGGCAGAATTACATCCTTGACCCGAGAGTCCATGCCTCTTTTAATACACTCGAATATCTCACTTGCCTTAGAGGCAGCTGATTGACATTGCATGCTGTTCTGTAGTCTATGATCTACAAGAACGCCCAGCTCTTTCTAAACAAGCGATTCTCCCAGTTTTTCTCCCGCTAGGACATATGATGCCTGCAGATTATTAGTACCAAGATGCAGAACCTTACATTTATCCACATCTTGGCTGGATGGAAAAAAAATGGAGCAAAGCAAATCGATTACAGTCAGGAAGATGTCAGTTATGAGTCACTGGATTTAATTGTTGTTAATTTTCCCTGCCTGTGACCAGTTCTGTATTTATCTGGCAAATATTGTGGATGAAGGTTGCAATTGGTCATGTGACAGCAGTTTTATGCATATAAATGATATGTATACATATGTATGAGGGGTCGATTCTGAGTCGATTTAAGGCACATTTTAATGGGGTTATATGTCTACTGAAGATCTTGAAGTTATTCTGAGGGCCATTCGGAGGAAATATTCAGAGTCCTTCACCCCCTTCTTTTGTAAATTCTTCTGAGCCCTGAAATATTAGTGTACATGATGACAGATCTTGGACCTACCAAGGGATCCTCTGGTACTCTGGTGGGCCAGTCTATGAGGAAAAAAAATGTTATCATGTTAAATAGTTTTCCATCCCAATATGAGGTTGAAATTATCCAGGGGTAAGCTTGGTCAAACATACAGTAGTCAGCTAGGCCTTTCTTCACCTAAGGCATAGATTGTTTGTTGCCCCAACTCTTCATCCATGGGTCAAAATACAGCTGCATCAGCAGGTACGTGGCCCATATATTAAGGGGGCCCACTCAGATGTAAGAACAATGCAGCTTTCAGCAACAAGTTGGTGGCTATCTAGCACTGCTATGAGGGTTCTCTGCTATATGGTGCTATAATTGATACCTCTAATTATTGCTGCTCATGCTGCTGTCTCAAATTTGTTATTAGTTGGTAGTGGCTTATCTCATCTTGCTATGGGGCCATTTGTATTTTAGATAAGCCTTTACCTCCACTTATATTTTGGTTTAGTCACAATGGCTTGATGGTGTTGAGCACATGGGGGTCTTGATCCAGTAGACTCTCCTTACTACATTTGTGGCCATGATTCTGTAAATCTTCTGGAAAGTGAGATCTGGGATGTTTGATAAACTTCCTGCTTGCAGTCCCATTTCTTTTAAACCTTATATAATTTGAAACCTTTTAATAAATGCACAAATATTTGATATTTTCAAACACCCTCTACAAGAATTGTTAATAATAAAATTCTTGTTTTGTTGTTGTTTTGTCCTAAATTTTGTGCTCACTGTGGATTAAACAGATTTTGTAGCCTGACAGGGTTCACATTTATTACCCTGTCACATCAACATTATCAAGTGTTATGTAGAAATGTAATTAATCATCTTTCCGATCTGTGTTTTCCTGCTCAAAGCTTAAACAATTCATTTGCCAAAATAAGACGACGTGAATTTTTAATTAAAAAAAACACAATTTCATATCCTCAGATGTACTCATTAATTTGTTCCAGATGAATCGCTGATTATATCTTTAGGTTAAGATGCATTCTTGTCAGTTATGAATAGGCTATGCCAAAATTAACTTATTTGTAATTGTAGAGATTTATTTGCTTAAGGAAAAACATATACCAATCCTTTCAGCATCCAACCAAGGGACACAGAAAGAGCCTATTGTTCACATGCAGTTACCTGCTGTCTTACAGATCTTAACTTGTTTTTTTCCATGGTTTGTTTCATTGCACTGTAACTTTCCATTTTACATGTTGAAAATTGTTAAATGAATTAATGTCTCCATCCACCTGCAGACATTCCATGATGGAGCACTTTACACATGATGGGATAATGCAGCAAAGAGAAGACTCATATATCAGATGGGTGAAGAAGGGAGACTGCATGTTAAGAGAACGTTGGGTGTGAAGGTGCGTCTACTAATACACCAGTGACTGATCTTACTGTTGGTCTCCTAATAAACAGGGGCAGCTGTGGGACATTCAATTTCCTTGTGGATGCTGAAGAAGCTCGTTGACAGCCTATAAACTAACAGGCTGTAGGGAATCAGTGGAGACCTTGATTTCTATCATATTGTAGACCAATTTTATCATTAGGAGTATACCATAGAACTGCAGAAAATTCAACCTAAAGTAATATTAAAAATCTGTAAAAAAATGTTTGCTGCTCATTTTCTCTTTTTATAAGATGCAGGTTACCAGTGTCAGACTGGGGTGCTTAGAGCTCACCAGTGGAGTTGATTCTTAGGGTCCACCAGTGAAGATGATTCTTGGGGCCCACCAGTGGAGTTGATTCTGGGGCCCACCAGTGGAGTTGATTCTTTAGGCCCACAAGTGGAGTTGATTCTGGAAACCTACCAATGGAGTCATGTGCAGTCATGTAGAATAACTGTAGGATGGGTCCCAAGATGCAGCTCCACTGGTGGGCCACTAGAATTGTCTCCACTTTACACATGAAGGGATAATGCAACAAAAGAAGACTCAAATATCAGATAGGTGAAGAAGAGAGACTGCATGTTAAGAGAACGTTGGGTGTGAAGGTCCGTCTACTAATACACCAGCGACTGATCTTACTGTTGGTCTCCTAATAAACAAGGGCAGCTGTCGGAAATTCAATTTCCGTGTGCATGCTCAAGAAGCTCGTTGACAGCCTATAAACTAACAGGCTGTAGGGAATCAGTGGAGACTTTGATTTCTATCATGCTGTAGACCAGTTTTATCATTAGGAATATACCATAGAACTGCAGAAAATGCAAGCTAAAGTAATATTAAAAATCTGTAAAAAAAAAATGTTTGCTGCTCATTTTCTCTTTTTATAAGATGCAGGTTACCAGTGTCAGACTCGGGTGCATAGAGCCCACCAGTAAAGTTGATTCTTAGGGTTCACCAGTGGATTTGATTCTGTGGCCCACCAGTTGAGTTGATTCTGGGGCCCACCAATGGAGTCATGTGCAGTCATGTGGAGTAGCTGTAGGATGGGCCCCAAGAAACAATTCCACTGGTGGGCCACCAGAATTGTCTCCACTTTACACATGTAGGGATAATGCAGCAAAGAGAAGACTCATATATCAGATGAGTGAAGAAGAGAGACTGCATGTTAAGAGAATGTTAGGTGTGAAGATGCGTCTACTAATACACCAGTGACTGATCTTACTGTTGGTCTCCTAATAAACAGGGGCAGCTGTGGGAAATTCAATTTCCTTGTGGATGCTGAAGAAGCTCATTGACAGCCTATAAACTAACAGGCTGTAGGGAATCAGTGGAGACCTTGATTTCTATCATGTTGTAGACCAGTTTTATCATTAGGAATATACCATAGAACTGCAGAAAATTCAACCTAAAGTAATATTAAAAATCTGTAAAAAAAATGTTTGCTGCTCATTTTCTCTTTTTATAAGATGCAGGTTACCAGTGTCAGACTGGGGTGCTTAGAGCTCACCAGTGGAGTTGATTCTTAGGGTCCACCAGTGGAGATGATTCTTGGAGCCCACCAGTGGAGTTGATTCTGGGGCCCACCAGTGGAGTTGATTCTTTAGGCCCACAAGTGGAGTTGATTCTGGAAACCCACCAATGGAGTAATGTGCAGTCATGTAGAATAACTGTAGGATGGGTCCCAAGATGCAGCTCCACTGGTGGGCCACTAGAATTGTCTCCACTTTACACATGAAGGGATAATGCAACAAAAGAAGACTCAAATATCAGATGGGTGAAGAAGAGAGACTGCATGTTAAGAGAACGTTGGGTGTGAAGGTCCGTCTACTAATACACCAGCGACTGATCTTACTGTTGGTCTCCTAATAAACAAGGGCAGCTATCGGAAATTCAATTTCCTTGTGCATGCTCAAGAAGCTCGTTGACAGCCTATAAACTAACAGGCTGTAGGGAATCAGTGGAGACTTTGATTTATGTCATGCTGTAGACCATTTTTATCATTAGGAATATACCATAGAACTGCAGAAATTGCAAGCTAAAGTAATATTAAAAATCTGTAAAAAAAAATGCTTGCTGCTCATTTTCTCTTTTTATAAGATGCAGGTTACCAGTGTCAGACTCGGGTGCATAGAGCCCACCAGTAAAGTTGATTCTTAGGGTTCACCAGTGGATTTGATTCTGTGGCCCACCAGTTGAGTTGATTCTGGGGCCCACCAAGGAGTCATGTGCAGTAATGTGGAGTAGCTGTAGGATGGGCCCCAAGAAACAACTCCACTGGTGGGCCACCAGAATTGTCTCCACTTTACACATGTAGGGATAATGCAGCAAAGAGAAGACTCATATATCAGATGGGTGAAGAAGGGAGACTGCATGTTAAGAGAACGTTGGGTGTGAAGATGCGTTTACTAATACACCAGTGACTGATCTTACTGTTGGTCTCCTAATAAACAAGGGCAGCTGTGGGAAATTCAATTTCCTTGTGGATGCTCAAGAAGCTCGTTGACAGTCTATGAACTAACAAGCTGTAGGGAATCAGTGGAGACTGATTTCTGTCATGCTGTAGACCAATTTTATCATTAGGAATATACCATAGAACTGCAGAAAATGCAACCTAAAGTAATATTAAAAATCTGTAAAAAAATATGTTTGGTGCGCATTTTCTCTTTTTATAAGATGCAGGTTACCAGTGTCAGACTGGGGTGCCTAGAGCCCACCAGTAAAGTTGATTCTTAGGGTCCACCAGTGGAGATGATTCTTGGGGCCCACCAGTGGAGTTGATTCTGGGGCCCACCAGTGGAGTTGATTCTGGGGACCACCAGTGGAGTTGATTCTGGGGCCCACCTGTGGAATTGATTCTTTAGGCCCACAAGTGGAGTTGATTCTGGAAACCCGCCAATGGAGTCATGTGCAGTCATGTAGAATAACTGTAGGATGGGCCCCAAGATCCAACTTCACTGGTGAACCCCAAGAAACAACTCCACTGGTGGGCCACCAGAATTGTCTCCACTTTACACATGAAGGGATAATGCAGCAAAGAGAAGACTCATATATCAGATGGGTGAAGAAGAGAGGCTGCATGTTAAGAGAACGTTGGGTGTGAAGATGTGTCTACTAATACACCAGCGACTGATCTTACTGTTGGTCTCCTAATAAACAGGGGCAGCTGTGGGAAATTCAATTTCCTTATGGATGCTCAAGAAGCTCGTTGACAGCCTATAAACTAACAGGTTGTAGGGAATCAGTTGAGACTTTGATTTCTGTCATGCTGTAGACCAATTTTTTCATTAGGAATATCCCATAGAACTGCAGAAAATTCAACTTAAAGTAATATTAAAAATCTGTAAAAGAAAATGTTTGCTGCTCATTTTCTCTTTTTATAAGATGCAGGTTACCAGTGTCAGACTGGGGTGCCTAGAGCCCACTAGTAGAGTTGATTCTTAGGGTCCACCAGTGGAGTTGATTCTGGTGCCCGAAAGTGGAGTTGATTCTGGGGCCCACCAGTGAAGTTGATTCTTGGGGGCCCACCAGTGGAGTTGATTCAGGAAACCCACCAGTGAAGTTAATTCTTCGGGCCCACCAGTGGAGTTGAATCTGGAAACCCACCAATGGAGTTGATTCTTGGGGTCATCAGTGGAGTTGATTCTTGGGGCTCACCAGTGCAGATGATTCTGAGGGCCCAAAAGTGAAATCAATTTTGGGGGCCCACCAATGGAATTAATTCCTGGGGTCCACAATTGGAGTTGATTCAGGTGACCCACTAGTGGAGTTGATTCTGGGGGCCACCAGTGGAGTGTATTTAGGTGGCCTACCAATGGAATTAAGTACCGGGGCCCACCAGTGGAGTTGTTTCTGGAGGCCCACCAATGGAGTTGATTCAGGGAGCTCACCAGTGGACTTGATTTTCAGGGACCAGCAGTGGAGTTGATTGCACATGACTCTTGCACTCTGCCTCTCTTTCTCTACCTAAATGAAAAGCAGCCAGATAATACTATGGTACCCTGCTGGGCCAATCCAACCCTGGTTTCTGCTTTCTGCAGTTCACATGTCAGCTTTGCCAATTGCTGTTTGTTTGCCATCTTCTGCCTTTCCCCTAGAAACTGTTACTGTGGGTAACAAGCCATTGCCAGAGAAGTCTGTGAAGCTACCTGCTATACATGGCAATAGATACAAAGCTCTCTTGCTTCGAGCTTATTCATATATAGACATATGTTAGAAGCAATCCTTGGTAAGAAGTATACACAAGTTAATTATGGTGGTTTTACACAGCCTGTTTATCTCTTGCTTAAAAACGGTGAAGCCAAACATTGCATAATATTCTTAAGTAATTTATTAAGCACACTACAAACAATGCATTTTTTGTAGTTCTTCTCTGGTGTTTTTTATGTGTTCTAGACCATGATATTTTGAATTCAGGGGAGTGTTTACTTGCTTCTACTAGGCTGTAGTAGAAGCCAGGTCTGTAGCTATAGCAACCAGTGCTGGCAGCCTATCATGAGAGATTGAACAGGTCTGTAGCTATAGCGACCTGAGAAGCTGATGCAGCCCATACAAGAGGGGATATCTCAGAATAGGTAGGACACTGTTAATGGACACATATTGCAAAGTGACTTGTTTTTGCAAGATTTTTAACATAAAAAAGCAATCTTTGTAGTGAGACAAGCCCTTTAAACCACGATCCCAGCCGTGTGTCTGACAAAATGTATCAATTGTGGCAATGTATCATCATAAATTACAGTGTTGCACCATCACCAATAACAGAAGTAAAGCTATAGCTAGTATATAATGTCGCTGCAGGCTACATATATAAGACACATAATAAGATCACCATTAAAACTGGAGACAAAATCACACCCCACCTCCCCCCGACATGTCTTGCTGTATATACAGCATCTTTAGGAGTTTTGGGGCAAAAGGATGAGACTACGCCGAACGCCTGTATTTAAGACCTGTATTTAAGCATTCAGCTTTCATCAATTAGGATGTTCCTACCTACTTACACAACCATTCAAAAGTTTGGGGTCACTTAGAAATTTCCTTATTTTTGAAAGAAAAGTTGCACAGCTGAAAACAGTTTTGCTTATTAGAGAAGTTATAAAACTGACCCTCCTTTGAGCTTGTTGAGAATCTGGAGCATTACATTTGTTTGTTTGATTAAACTCACAAAATGGCCAGAAAAAGAGAAATGTCATGTGAAACTCGACTATTCTTGTGCTGAGAGATGAAGGCTATTCTATGCGAGAAATTGTCAACAAACTGAAGATTTCCTACAACGGTTTGTACTACTCCCTTCAGAGGAGAGCACAAACAGGCTCTAACCAGAGTACAAAGAGAAGTGGGAGGCCCCGCTGCACAACTGGGCAACAAGACAAGTACATTAGAGTCTCTAGTTTGAAAAATCAACGCTTCACAGGTCCTCAACTGGCAGATTCATTAAATAGCACCCGCAAAACGCCAGTGTTAACGTCTACAGTGAAGAGGCGACTCCGGGATGCTAGCCTTCAGGGCAGAGTGGCAAAGAAAAAGCCATATCTGAGACTGGCTAATAAAAGGAAAAGATTAATATGGGCTAAAGAACACAGACATTGGACAGAGGAAGATTGGAAAAAGGTGTTATAGACAAACGAATCAAAGTCTGAGGTGTTTGGATCACACAGAAGAACATTTGTGAGACACAGAACAACTGAAAAGATGCTGGAAGAGTGCCTGACGCCATCTGTCAAGCATGGTGGAGGTCATGTGATGGTCTGGGGTTGCTTTGGTGCTGGTAAAGTGGGAGATTGTACAAGGTGTCACGCACGCGGTAGTGGATCCACTGGACCGCCGCAAGCGGTGGTGTAAGCCACGCCAGGGAGCGGAGTCTAAGTAGGTCCCGGTTTTCACCAGAGCCCACTGCAAAGCGGGATGGACTTGCTGCGGCGGGAGTCTACCAGGTCGCTACCCCTGACGTGACTTGCTTGCGGTGGCAGCCAAGGTTTAGCGTGCTACAAAATCGTAAGGCAGGCTCGTAGTCGGGGACAGGTGATAAGGTCAGGACAGGCGGCAAAGGTGTTCGTGGTTGTAGGACGTAGGCGAAAAGGTTCGGTACATGAAATATAGACAACACTAGAATAACGCTTTCACAGTAGGCTACAGGCACTAAAGATCCGGCGGGGAGTGGGCGGAAGCCCCCAAGTAATATAGAGGCAGTGTCCGGTAATTAGCCAATTACCGGCGCGCTGGCCCTTTAAATATCACAGAGCCGGCGCGCGCCCTAGAGAACGGGGATGCGCACGCCGGGCAGCAGGAGGATGTGGACAGTCAGGAGCGTGGCCGGGTGAGTATCGGCGCTATTCGCTACACAAGGTAAAAGGGATTTTGAATAAGCAAGGCTATCACTCCATTTTGCAATGCCATGCCATACCCTGTGGACAGCGCTTGATTGGAGCCAATTTCATCCTGCAACAGGGCAATGACCCAAAGCCACCTCCAAATTATACAAGAACTATTTAGGGAAGAAGCAGGCAGCTGGTATTCTATCTGTAATGCAGTGGTCAGCGCAGTCACTAGATCTCAATCCCATTGAGTTGCTGTGGGAGCTGCTTGACCGTATGGTGCGCAAAAAGTGCCCATCAAGCCAATCCGACTTGTGGGAGGGGCTTCTGGAAGCATGGGGTGAAATTTCTCCAGATTACCTCAGCAAATTAACAGCTAGAATGCCAAAGGTCTGCAATGCTGGAATTGCTGCAAAGGGAGCATTCTCTGACGAAAGCAAAGTTTGAAGTAGAAAATTATTATTTCAAATAAAAATCATTATTTCTAACCTTGTCAATATCTGGACTATATTTCTATTCATTTTGCAACTTATTTGATAAATAAAAGTTCAGGGAACACACAAAATTTTCTGGGTGATCCCAAACTTTTGAATGGTAGTGTACATCACTAAGAAGGATGATTGATAGCTTGAGTAGCCAATGAGTAATGTACCATGTCATTATAAACAGCATCTAATAGGGATATCCAGAATTGACATATGCAGAACATAACATAGAAACTACTACTGCAAAGACGGAGCATGCGCAAAGGAATAGACCCGGTGGACCACACCAGCATTGAACACATCAGGTGGACTTTCTAAGAGAAAAGCAGAAAAACATCAGGAGCATGTTTAAATGATTCCAATAGAAAAAAATGTAAGTGTTGTGTGATGTAACAGAGAAAAAAAGAATTATACTGATTTGTTTTTATGACAAGGTAAAGTATTTGGGGGCCGTGCTGATAAAGCTATAGGTAGAGGTTTCATGATAAAGTAATATCCAGGGACAATGACTATTAAGGTGTTGTATCAAAGCTTAATGTGGTCTATGGCTGAACATGCACGGGACAGATTTGCTACGGATTTTATGCAGGTGACCGTACCAGCCATGTGGATGGAATATTACAAATCTCATGGCCAGACCTGGTGGAAAAATTTTTGCATGGAAAATGACCCATAGCTTGTCCATTTCTATTGCGGATTTACTATGGTTTTTCTGTTGAAAATTTTTACCTGACGATTTTTTTGTGGAAAATTTCTGCAGCAAATCTGTCCCGTATGCATTCAATACAAAAAAATCCCTACCTTATCTAAAATTTAACTTTTAATAGACATTTAAAAAGAACATGAATAAACAAGTGTCAAGGTGACAAAAAATAGACAAGTTGATAGAGAGTTATCCTACCAAGCATTTTAAGACAAACCAGCAAAAAGGGGAGCCAATAGGAGTTCTATTCTGTCCCTGAAATAAATTATCCATAAAGGGCCCTTAGTGCAGTAACCCCCCACAGAACTAATTTACCCTGAATAAAGTCCTAAAAAAAAGGGGCTATCAGGGAAAGATGATTCAATAAATATACAGGGTAAATAATGGCCCCTATAGACGTTTCACCACTAAAAATAGCAAATGGCTTATGGCAAAAGAATGCGTACACATAGGAATTTATCCATATATATGCATGTAAGCATTTATCTATATACATACATGTAGTTGCTTTGAAAGCCAAATGGTCAAATAGAGACCACGTACAGACCAACAAGGTATCAATATATATACAGTGAATTAAATAATTACTTATTGATAATGACTTATTTCTTCAGGCTGTAGTGGTGTTTATTCAAGTCTATTATTTTTAAATGTTATACAAAATATATAGAAAAATTGTACTAAATTTCACAACAGAACTGAAGCAGCAAGCACTTATAAGCAGAGGAACTGTCATTCTGCCATAGAGGGATGTTGTTTGCTTCAAACCCTGATAAAAGAGTGACGACAATTAAATTATCTTCAAAGGCTTTTTTCCTATTTGGTTTCAAAGGGACCAGAATGGTCATTTTAGCTTTAATTTAAGTGGATATGAGGCACCGCTGCTAATAGACCTGAATATCTGAAGCTCAGTGACTGTTATAGTATCACTTCTGATGATTATTTTTATATCTGTAACCTTACAAAGAAAATATTAAGAAGATATATTTATTTACAGCGGATTTGCTCTGCCGTCTCTAAGACTGTGTTCATATCTGTGTCCAAGGCTCTGCTGGGTGCATTTATCGCAGATTCCATAATTTCTGATGGAACCAATAGACCAGGGGCGTTGCTAGGGTCCTAAAACATCCGGGGCCCGGGCCCTTTGTATTTTGCTCAGTAGGGCTGGGTTTATACGACATTTTTCACGCCACATTGTGAACTGCGGATGTATTTTTACAGAGAAAAACCTTCTGCTCCTGTCACTAATTTTCAGCATATTCCACATAGAGTGACCCTATATCTATATACCTGCCTCAGCAGTCACAGCACAATGAAAATCACCAATGACAAATTTACTTTTTCAAAACCGCGCACCTCCGAATGACAGGGGAATATCCCTAAATAACAGTCACCATATAATCCACCTATACATGGAGCAGATCTACCAGACAAATGATTGTTACTAAAAAACTCCTACAAAACCAAGACCCAAAACTATTACTACAAAGGACCAAATAATTCTGCCAGACCCTGACCAAATGCGGCCCCCACATGTGACTATCAGCTGTACACAGGCTCTTATTACATATACCACCGCCATACAGTGACCATATAGTGGTAGTTACTAGTTGTATGTAGACGCTCTGCAGACATATAAGTGATTACACTGCAGTTACATTTAGTGACTCACCGGAGACGTCTTTTCTGATCAGCGTCGTTCACTTTCCCTTTTCTTCTCCATCCGGTTCACACCTTCATGCTGATTTCTCCCGGCCACGACTCGTCCCTGAGGATTTGGACACAAATATCTTAGAATCCTCACATTTTCAGCAACTCCTTACTTATAGGTATATAAGTCCCCTCAGTTAGGTAGGTATATAAATATAGAGTCACTTAGGCAGGTATATAGATATAGGGTCAATGTCAGGCAGGTATAAAGATATAGGGTCACTCTCAGGCAGGTATATAAATATAGGGGCACTCTCAAGCAGGTATATAGATATAGGGGCACTGAGGCAGGTATATAGGGGCTCAGACAGGAATATAGGGCCACAGGCAGTATAGGGAGCCGCAGGCAGTATAGGGGGCCACAGGCAGTATAGGGGGCCGCAAGAAGGTATAGGGGGCCACAGGCAGGTATAGGTAGCCACAGGCAGGTATAGGAGGCCGCAGGCAGGTATAGGGGGCCACAGGCAGTATATGGGGCCACAGGCAGGTATAGGGGGCCACAGGCAGGTATAGGGGGCCACAGGCAGGTATAGGGGGCCACAGGCAGGTATAGGGGGCCGCAGGCAGTATATGGGGCCGCAGGCAGTATATGGGGCCACAGGCAGTATATGGGGCCACAGGCAGGTATATGGGGCCTCAGGCAGTATATATGGGGCCACAGGCAGTATAGGGGGCCATAGGCAGTATATAGGGGGCCACAGGCAGGTATAGGGGGCCACAGGCAGGTATCGGGGGCCACTGGCAGTATATATGGGGCCACAGGCAGTATATATGGGGCCACAGGCAGGTATATGGGGCCACAGGCAGGTATAGGGGGCCGCAGGCAGGTATATGTGGCCGCAGGCAGTATATAGGGGGCCACAGGCAGTATATAGGGGCACTGAGGCAGTATATAGGGGCACTGAGGCAGTATATAGGGGCACTGAGGCAGGTATATGGGGCCACAGGCAGTATATAGGACCACAGGCAGTATATAGGGGCACTGAGGCAGGTATATGGGGTAACAGGCAGTATATAGGGGCACACAGGCAGGTAAACGCTATAAAAATAACAACATTAATACTCACCTTAGTTCCCCCAGCGAGCGCGCTCTGTCCTCTTCAGCCCGCACTCCTCCCGCAGCTCCTCTGGCGCACAGCCTGTGACGCGCTGTGCGCCCGAGGACAGGCAGCGGCGTGATGAGGTCATTTCATCGCGCTGCTGCCAGCTGAGCCGCACGGGGCCGCGGCGGGTTCTCAGTGCAATGAGGACCCGGCGGCCCCGCTGTGTCGGACCCGGAGACGGTCCTACACTGTCTGCGGGGCAGGGAGCGCTCGCTCTCTGCTCCGCAGAAGCCCTCGGCTGTATGTGTGTCCAGCGGACGCACATGTAGCTGCAGGGCAGGTCGGTGCTCCAGGCCTATGGCAGCGGCCTGGAGCCCAGGAGGTTCGGGGCACAAGGGGTTTTATTCGGGGCCCGAGCCCCGAATAAAACAGCCTAGCGACACCCCTGCAATAGACCCATTAGAAGTCGATAGGGTTAGTCTGGGACAAGGTGTATCCCGTTTGCAATGAATCCAGCACTGTATCAGTTCTTCTATTTATCATGGAAACCATGACACAAATGTGGACAGTGCATTTATGTGACTGCTATTCTGTACTCTAATATGACAATTCCCAGGAGCTTAAAGGGAATGTGTCATCAAAAAATGACTAATTGCTTAAGTCCCGTTTTTATGTTAAACACATTTTTAGGAATTTTTGGTTGTTTTTTTTTTATTTTTTATGTCGCTTTCAATATTTTTTAATAATTCTTAAGTCTTGCAGTTTTCACATTGGCCACTAGGCCTTGTTTGCACTGCTTTAACAGCAGTCAGAGAGATACTTTACAGCAGCTTCATGCACATAGGAGACTTAAGACTGACTTAGTCCCATTGAGTTCTATAGGAGAGTTTTCTAGTCATGCTCTGTGACCTGGGAAGAAATCAGTGTGCAGGGAAGTGAAAGGGTGAACTGTGACATCTCCTCTCGTGACTGGTGGGTCCTGTGTTATCTATTCACACTGGTGTCTCCTTTCAGTTTGACCCTCTTTGTGCTGATAATGAGCAGACAACTGAGAATCTTTCTTTACAGAACAGGAAGTGTCAGACAGTTATTAAGATTAGTGGTCAAAGTGAAAACTGCAGGACTTAAGAATTATTAAATAAGATTGAAAGTGATATGAAAAATTAAAAAGAAATATAACCATAATTCTTAAAAAATGTGTTTAACATAAAAATGTGAGTTAAACAATAACTCATTTTTGATGACACATTCCCTTTAAAGGGGTTGTCTCATTACATCGATTCATCTCACCTCAGTCCGTTTTTTTTTGGTTTCATTGTTGAGTTCAGGGACGGATTTACTGTCTTTACTGGCTTCTCCTGGCCTGCAGTGACGAGTTGCTGAGAATACTAGGTCTGTAGCCATAGCGACCAGTGCTGGCAGCCTATCAGGAGAGTTCAAACAGGTCTCTAGCTATAGCAACCAGTGCTGGCAGCCTATCAGGAGAGTTCAAACAGATCTGTAGCTATAGCGACCTGAGGAGCTGATGCAGCCCATACAAGAGAGGATATCTAGGAATAGGTAGGACACTGTTAATGGACACATACTGCAAAGTGACTTGTTTTTGTAAGATCTTTAAAAAGCAAATCTTGTAATGAGACAACCCCTTTAATGGTGGAGCTGGTGGCGGGATGAAACTACATCACGTTGTCAGCGCCGATCAGTCACATGGTAGATGGGAGTTAACAGTAGGGTAGGGAGAGGATGACTTCCTACCCCACTATAATCTTCAAGGTAAGAATTCTTTAGGGTAGGCCCCTATTTGTCAGACATTTATAGTAACAGTGATAGATATGAGAGAGAGAGAACGATAAGTATATTGATACAAAGAGATAAATAGATCTACACAATGGATTTTCTGATAGGAAAATCTGTTACATGGATATAGCCTATAAGCTCCTTGTTATGTATGTAGAAGATAGATAGATAGATAGATAGATAGATAGATAGATAGATAGATAGATAGATAGATACATACATAAACACACATAGATACATACATACATAGTACGGTTGAAAGAAGACACGTTCCATCAAGTTCAACCAAGGGTGGGGAAAACGTAGGTGAAGGGAGAGAGACAGGGACATTAAAGCTTCTTTACTTCGGCTGATTCACACTGCTCTTAGCTTCTCAACTCTGTGAATGCAGGGGCGTTTCTTCCCCTCCCAGCTGGATGACATCATCCCTCCTTCACTGCTGGCCTGAGACTCCCCCCCCCCCCCCCTCCCCTCTGAGTCCACATATCACTGTGTCTCTCCCTATCAGTCTTATTTTATAAGAGCTGTATACATACCACAGGCTGCATTCAATGTAATCTGAGCACTGATCTCTCACAGCTGGAGATGTATTACAGCTTTCTAAGAACGGCACAGATTTGCGTGTATGCAGGAGAGTTAGGCACAGGGACAAAACTGTCATGTTTTCTCATTGTACAATCTGCTGCAGTCTGTTTCTGCTAGGTGTGGAGACAGAAAATACTACAGCCCCTAACTCTGAGTCAGAGACACAGCTCCGTGAATCGACCCAGGGGCTGTTACAGAATGTAAATGAGCTCTCAGCTAGTGAATTGCAAGGAGGAGGGATCAGGAGGGATTAGACCCACACTGGATATCAGTGTAAATAAAAACACAAGATAAGGGACACTGTGAGAACAAGGCAGCTTTGCTAATGACATCCAATTGCAAAATTGCTTGTTTTCACTGTCCCCTTATTCTGAAGACCATTTAATGAAACGATAACACCCCTTTAAGCCCAGCCTCCCCACTGGTTAATGCCCTGAAACCCACAAGGCAAAAACCAATCTGCTCCAGTGGAGACCCCATCTCTGACCCCAGAGCCTCCAGCAGCCAGGATCCAGAATATTACATAGCTACGTACGCAGTACTAGTCTTTCGTTCCAGGTAGGTATCTAAGCCTTTCTTGAAACTCTCTACCGTTCCTGCTGTGACCAGCTCCTCAGTGAAGAACGCTCTTCTCCTCTGGAGATTGAATCCTTTTTTCTCTAGTCGAAGGGAATGTCCGCTTGTCTTTTGAGGGGGCTTCGCTTGAAATAATTTTTCCCCATACTTTTTGTCGGGACCATTTTTATATTTGTCCCCCCGAAGCCGTCTTTTCTCAAGACTAAATAAGGTCAATTCTACTAACCTCTCCTCATAACTAAGATGCTCCATTCCCCTTATAAGTTTGGTTGCTCGTCTTTGTACTCTCTCTAGCTCCATTACATCTCTTCTATAAACTGGGGCCCAGAACTGAACAGCATATTCTAAGTGAGGTCGCACCAATGCTTTGTACAGCGGTCGAATTACATCCTTGTCCCGCGAGTCCATGCCTCTTTTAATACACGCCAATATTTTACTTGCCCTAGAGGCAGCTGATTGACATTGCATGCTGTTCTGTAGTCTAAAATCTACAAAAACACCCAGATCTAGATAGATAGACAGACAGACAGACAGACAGATAGATAGATAGATAGATAGATAGATAGATAGATAGATAGATAGATAGATAGATAGATAGATAGATAGATAGATGAATATGAGATAAAGAATAACTATACCTTGTGAAGGTAAAGTCCTACAATAGCTGATAAATGTACAATTTTGCAGGCAGAATAATTTGAGATTTTCATACAATATTTGAATTAAACATTTTAAATGATTTTTCTATTACTTTCTTAAGTTCTGTTCTATTTCTGTCAGTGTGCGGTGTGACAATAATTGGTCTTTCTCCTTTCTTCTTCCTGCCGTGCGCACTGTCTTGCTTCTTCTTTCCCTATGGCTGCAGTGCAGATTATATGGCTGCATAGGATGATTATACCATAAAAAGTAAGAGCGCCTCTTATGTGGCCAGTAATGAGCTGCTATGTGGTGTGTTTGATCTGATGTGACATACCCTACTTTCCATTATTTTGGGCAATCTACTTTTAATGAGAAGTTACACACGTCATCATTAGTTCTCCAGCCTGACATTTGCCATAGACATTTTCACACTTTTTTCCAGAATGAACGCTGTGCCGGGAAGTGTGTAAAATAAGAGTGCACACATCTAGGGGAAAAAAATTCAGTGAGTTATGTTTCAGATTACAAACACTGCGTGACGTTATCTATGTAGATAGGGATGGTATTAGGCGACATTTCTATGCTTTTCTCTATGTTGTTGTTTTAATGCAGCCATTATATATGGATAGCTATGTTGGTGGACTGCTCACCAATGTATTCAAGGAAGCAGTAACCGATGGGATAAGATTATAGATCTATCATTATATAACTTATTTGTATAGGATTTGTCTATAGTAAGGAAGAGATTTAAAGGATTTTATTTTTCTAGTAATTGACACCAGATACTGTAACTTTTTTTTTCATTTGTTTTTATTCTCTGATTGTCGATCTTTTCATTTAATATTTTGAACAGGATTATTATAGCAGCCATATTGTCTGAGCTGCTGCTCTGCTGTTAAAGGGGTTGTCTCGCTACAAAGATTAGCTTTTAACATGTAGGGAACACTAAATAAAGATGTTTTCCAAATATATTGTGTTATTCATTTTTTATGTTAAGGAGCTACAAGTGATTTTATCACCTTCTGTGCTCTCTCTGGTTTCCCAAGTGACCGACCTGTGTACTTCTCCCCCTCCCTGCTGTTTGTTCTATCTGATAGTAGGGAGTGACGTCATCACACAGGTAGTGCAGCACAGAACTCCGGACAGTGAGAGCTGGTTTGTTATTTGATCTTTCAGACAAAAACCAGTAATTACTGCTGCTTACTTTAACTCAGAAGCTTCCCTGGTCCTTACAGCATGAGATTTATCTAATTAGCAGAAGTCTGAATACAGGAGCTCATATGCTAATTACAGACAGCTTGACCAGGAAGTGACAGAGCAAAGCAGCATTATCTCATTCATGCATCCTATGAAACTTTGAGATGGGACAACCCCTTTAACAGCAGTTCAGGAATATGCTTTACAGCAACTACATAAACCATAGGTAAATAGTTCTAGGTTTGATCTGTGACCTATGCAAAGGCTAGCTAAACCCATCAACTATTGTGAATAGTGGATCCTGTGTATATAGGTGTTACCGGTCATTGTAAATCTCTATGTTGATAATGAGATGACTGCAGAGGAGTGATCAAAACAGGAAGCATCAGAGCATTATGAGGGTAAGTGGTCAGCGAGAAGACTGTAAGATGTTAGAATTTTTGTTAAATATAGATAGTGAAAAGCTAAAATAAGCGAGCAAGAAGATGGGATTCTGTCTAAAAATCAAGACCAAGATCATGAAAACCACCAACAAAGTCTACATAAAGATCAACAATGAACAAATAGAAAAAGTCAAAAGCTTTGTTTTTCTTGAATTCCTGGTTGATCACAGTGGTGCGTCAATAGCAGAGATCAAGCATTGATTAACACTGGGGCATGCAGCCATGGTGATCATGGACCAAATATGGAAGAGCAAGGATGTCTCAGTCACCACCAAAGACTGATCACTGCCATTGTATTCCAAATTGTGACATATGGCTGTGAGACATGGACATTCATTAAAGCAGATAGAAGAACAATCGATGCTTTTGAGCTGTGGTGCTGGAGAAGATGGTCTTCATCATATAAACTCCAAATTGTTCCTGTAAGGTTGAATCAGCAGACAAAAACTGATCTATTTTGGTCATGTGATGAAGGCAAAATCACGAGAAAAGGAGGTTCTACTCAGGAAGGTTACATAGGAAATGAGGAAACTAAAGGCCCATTGGTTGGATACCACCATGAATGAGACGAAATGAACATCAAGCATCTGAAAAATGTATGCTGATAACTGGCCAAAAGTGTATGAAAGGGTCAAACATGACTCAATGACAGAAGAGGGTATAGATAGTGATATTAAGGAAAAAGTCACCAGCAAAAAATATAATTAGACAGTAGGTCATTTTCTGGCAATACCATGACTATATATGTCGCTGGACCCCAAAACATGTTGGGCCATCTACAAGGAGGTATTGATAAATAGTTGGCCTTGAATATTTCTAACAGACAAAAATAAGTTGTGTTTATTTGGAAAGTATTAACTTTGATAAGTGCAAATGCTAAGTTTTAGCAGTAAAGGTTTTATCATTAAGATATCATATCATGTCCGGTGAAGACTGGGACTTCAACAAAATTGAGTATTTTCGGTCATCAAGTGCCTGCTTTTGAAAGGACTGTCTGATACAGATATTTATGACAACATCAACAACAGTAGGAGATCGATGTCCATCTTATCAAACCAATTAAAACTGGATTGATGAATTTAAACATGGAATAAAAGATGATACATACAAAAAGAGATGTACAGACCTAATTCTGGGTCAATGTAAGAAATCATTGAAGATGTCCGTGATATGATTTTGGACAATAGATGAATCACTCCATTATCTAGACTAGGCCACGGATACTCCGTCTAAATTTTTTAAAAATTTACAAATAACCCAGCTTAATATGGGGCTGGGCAATCCTTGATACTAATTTTATCTGCAACATCTACCAATTATATTCATAAACCACAAAAAAGAAGTTGTATGACATAGATGATGCTAAATCTTAACCTTTAATATATTCAATATTTAAAATACTAGAAATATATAACAGATACCTCGACAATACCCTAGTTAACACCTATCTGTGACTATACAAATACTCCCTTGCGCAAAAAAATGGAGCACCTGCCCCAACAAGGGTGACCCCAACTGTTGGGGTTAGCACTAACAAGAGGCAATTATGATTTTGCTATAGGCTTCCTCTTCAATACACATGCCCTTGCACACCCAAGAACAAATAGCTTAGCACTGTCTGCAATCAATTTATACCTGGCAACAAGACATGAGTCAACAGTCCACAGATGACTGCCTTAATCAAAAATTAAGAGCAAACAATCTCGTTCTTTTGCACTCAGTAAGCCCTACAGCAACCGTATGATAACTGTTCTGTAAGATACCAAGGCAGTCCCCTGTACAAATGGCAGTGTGCCAATAATATATTCAGTTATAGCTGTACTTAGGTAGGAAACATGAATGAATGATATTTATCAAACTCTTTATACCAATATGTGGAGTCCATGTATGCACACATCACCCTGTGGTTTACTCTCAGACAACCTTCTCAGTATGTCCCAGTGCAGCCATGGCAAAGTGCTGGCTTCTGGCACTGACCCTATCCCAATCCAGCCATGTAAGGTGCTGGTATCTGACGACTCCTGACACACTCAACTCTGTCCTTTCTAGGGTCTCTTATTCACTTCCAGCAGTTCCCCATACTGCCCACCAATTGCATGAATTGTAATCCTCTTATCTCTGTGTGTTTTCGTTCTCTCTCTGTCACGTCAAGGGAGGTGCAGTGAGCTCTAACTGGAACCCAGTCCACTGTCCCTGCCTACTTGACGTGCTGCCCTAGGTGACAGACGGCAACTGGGCGACAGTCCCTGCGCTGCTAAAGTGATGGGGCAGTCAGAAGGAAGAATAGTCAGACAGTCCGGTAAATATCAAATAGGAACGCCAAAGCCACAAAACAGAACCAGAGGGATAAACGTAAACAAGCCGAGGTCAAGAGCCAAAACGGAAGCGAAGCACAAAATCAGGAGACAAGCCGGGGTCAGGAGAACAAGCCGAGGTCAGGTACACAGGTAAGCAAAACACAATAACTGAACAGGAAACACGAGGTAGCCAGGAATATCACAGGCGCAGCAGTCAGCTTTCAGGGAGTTTAAATGGGATTCCTGGATACCGCCCCTGCAGCTGATTGGAGCGGCCTCCGGGTCCTCCCATTGGCTGGTGCACTCGCCCCCTGTCAGGAGTGGCTGGGCCCCTGTCACTCACAGATCTGTCAGCAGCAAGTGTATCAGGGAGGGAGCGCACATCAGCTGTTGCAGCCTGTCTGCAGTCTGAGCACAGCTTAGCCCTGACAGTACCCCCCCTTTTAGGAGGGGCCACTGGACCCTTCCCTGGTCTGGGTTCTAACTCCCCCTCTATGCGAACTGGAGAAGGAGGCCTAGAGGGCAGAGTCACAGGCTGAATATACCTCTTACGAAGTGCACGACGGGACACATTATGTATACAGAGAGAAGAGGGTAATTTCAGCCGATAAGCCACCGGGTTAACCACCTCCTGAACCACATACGGACGTTCAGGTACAGGTGGAGGGCATAGTTCACCAGGAGGACGAGTTCTGGGAACCTTAGCCCGACCATCGACTTCACAAGATGCCGCATAGGCTTCAACGCTGGCACCGCTGCTTCCAGATAGAGCTTTAGCCTGCACATCAGTATTGCCCAGCATGGTAAGGAGACATCTGTCAACACACCGTTGTCCCCACCTGACTAATTTCCCTGAATTCCAGTCAAACACTGGATTATGGTTGTGAAGCCAGGGCAGCCCCAGCACCACATCAGCGGGCAGCCCCTCCATGATGAATAGAATACACTTTTCAATATGTATGGATCCGACCACCATCTCCAGCTCAGGGGTACAATATTGGATTGCGCCCCGAGCTAGTGGAGTGGAGTCAATAGCCACAGCCCGCAGCGTGTCAGATAGCGGTCTCCAAGGTAGGCCCAGACGTTTGGCGAAAGACGCATTAACAAAATTAGAAGCTGATCCAGAATCCACAAACGCACTCCCAGAACCGGACAGCGACAAGTATGAAATCTTAACTGGTAGCAGCAACTTATTAGATACAATAGGAAATACCTGCTCGCCTAGGTGATCCTCCTGCTGACCACCTAGGCGTTGGAGTTTTTCCGACCTGGTCTTCCGTTTGGAGCAATCCCGAATTCTGTGTCCATCTTCTCCACAGTAGAAGCACAACCCCTGGATGCGACGAGTAGTCCTACGGTCACTAGCCGCAGTGACAGAAAAAGCCCCTACTTGCATGGGCTCCTCTGGGTTTACGTCGGAAACAACGGGTTTAGGGGTGACCATGGTGTGGACCACCGGGGGGGGGGGAACCTTTTCCTGCCGTCTCTCCCTAAAACGTCTGTCCAGACGAACGGCCAGTGCCATGGCCTCATCTAAAGTACCAGGGGTAGGGTAAGCCACCAATAAATCCTTCACATGGTCAGCTAACCCTAATCTAAACTGGCATCTGAGAGCTGCGTCGTTCCACCCAGACGGAACGCACCAGCGACGAAATTCCGAGCAAAACTCCTCCACAGTCTTCTCACCCTGCCTCAAGGTGGTCAGCTGAGCCTCAGCCACAGCTTCCCTATCTGGGTCATTAAAGAGTACCCCTAAAGCGGCAAAGAACCTGTCCACAGAAGACAGTTCAGGTGAGTCATGCGGTAACGAAAATGCCCACTCCTGGGGGGAACCCTGAAGTAGGACATAACAATTCCCACCCTTTGTTCCTCATTCCCTGAGGTAAGTGGGCGGAGCCTGAAATACAGGCGACAACCCTCTCTAAAAGCCACAAAGGCCCTCCTGTTACCTGCAAACCTGTCAGGCAACTGGATAGGGGGTTCCACAGGAGGGGAAGGTAATGCAGGGACCCTCTGACTTGGGGTAGCCTCCTGTTGTTCTACCCTCAGCGCCAGATCCTGGACTAGCTGGGTTAGCCCCTGCATCTGCTCTACCAGAGCTGTCATGGGGTCCATAGTGAGGGTAGAGCAGTAACGGTTTCGGCCTGTGATAATGTCACGTCAAGGGAGGTGCAGTGAGCCCTAACTGGAACCCAGCCCACTGTCCCTGCCTACTTGACGTGCTGCCCTAGGCGACAGACGGCAACTGGGCGACAGTCCCTGCGCTGCTAAAGTGATGGGGCAGTCAGAAGGAAGAATAGTCAGACAGTCCGGTAAATATCAAATAGGAACGCCAAAGCCACAAAACAGAACCAGAGGGATAAACGTAAACAAGCCGAGGTCAAGAGCCAAAACGGAAGCGAAGCACAAAATCAGGAGACAAGCCGGGGTCAGGAGAACAAGCCGAGGTCAGGTACACAGGTAAGCAAAACACAATAACTGAACAGGAAACACGAGGTAGCCAGGAATATCACAGGCGCAGCAGTCAGCTTTCAGGGAGTTTAAATGGGATTCCTGGATACCGCCCCTGCAGCTGATTGGAGCGGCCTCCGGGTCCTCCCATTGGCTGGTGCACTCGCCCCCTGTCAGGAGTGGCTGGGCCCCTGTCACTCACAGATCTGTCAGCAGCAAGTGTATCAGGAAGGGAGCGTACATCAGCTGTTGCAGCCTGTATGCAGTCTGAGCACAGTTTAGCCCTGACACTCTCTCTCTCGTACTTTAGTAGATAAACTGTGAGTGGGATTGCTCTTCTTCCCCAGCCTCCCCTGTCAACCACCGGCTCATAGACAGGGATTCCCTTTTTCTCTGCTGGTGACAACTTGAACTCTCAACTCAGAACATAGTTCAGAACTCTGATCTGAGAAATACTGACAGGCTCTCATATTTAACTGTGTAAAACTAATTGACTTCTGACCCAGCAGCACTGTCTCCCCCTTGCCTCCTAGACTGCAAGACAACCCCTTCCTAGCTATACAATAACATAGAAGGATCTAGAAGCACTATTATGTATACCTGAACCACAGTATAAATACACATATACACTTCTGTATATGTGCACATCATCTCCTTCTTAACCAGAATACACATTACTATATGTAGACTGTATACATTTATGTACATTTTCACCTCTTTACAACATTATAAAAATATATGTATTCTGCATAAATTCCAGCACAGATCTGTTTTTTGCATTGTTTTTGTCACTAATTGATTAAAGAGGTTGTCCACTTCCTACGAAAAATTAACAGCTCTTTGGATCCCATTAAAAATTTTTTTAAAAAAGCAATACTCACCTTCCTCCAGTTCCCTGTTGCATCATTTAGTCTCTTCGGTTTTCTGTTTTCTTTCTTGCACTTTCAGATGGGAACGTGACCACGGAAGCTGCTGATTGGCTCTAAATTACATCCCTTTTCAGTAGTGAAGAGCTCCAGACAGTATTGCAAGTAGAGGCAGGTGATCAATGCATTGACGTCCCCACTAAGAAGTACAAGAAAGAAAACAGAAAACCAGAGAGACACAATGGTAAAAATGGAGAAAAGTGAGTATAGGCTTTTTATTTTAATGGGGCCCCTGGAGCTGCCTATAACCTATTCTTAGGAAGTAGACAACCCATTTAATGGTTTGTTTAATATTATTGTCAATCACACTATGTTATTGGGTTTCCTTGAGATGTTATGAGTAATAGGAGAGGGCAATCAGTATAGGTTATAAATGTCTGATTGCTTGGGAGGTCCCTCTGCTGGGACCTCCCCCGATTCTCTTTCCTTCTGAACATGTGCACTGCTGCTCTCTTCAAGGTCTTTGGGAGCAATGGTGATGGCCAAGTGCTTTATGTGCTGATAAATGTCTTTTGAGGCCATCCCCCCTTTAACTCTGAGTTAACAGAGGGTGGTCCTTAATTTCACCTGTGGTGGCACAGCAGGGAAATTGAGCAGGGTAGTTGACACTGTTGGCACTGAATGCTACACTGCATGAATCTGTGTACTCAAAGTGTGTTTTGGGTGCAACATGAGCATTGGCATGGCATTCTCTGCACTATTTGTCAGTTTGTAGGTACATTATACCTCTATGTGGAAACAAACTGGCAGTATGTGAATGAAGGTCAAATCACTACGCAGTGTTTGTCACTTTGTGCATATAGGGCGACATGTATGACTTTTGCCTTTAAGACGGCAATTTTTATGCACATTATATTAGTGCAGAATGCACCTGATTTATGAACCTGTTCTACTGCGGGTCATAAATCAGGCGCATTCTAGCGCATTAAGGATATTTCTGGCTCAGGTAAAACACTGTGAAAGTGTTCAAATAACATACTCAAGGCCTCATTGAACGTGCAAATTTTCTTTTACTTTTATCTGCAAACGTATGCTATATGCATCACAGACTATACAGTCCACACACAGCTTTTTAATCGTCATAAACAACGTGAATAAAGTCCATACTTAACTGCATTCAATTCAGCTTCACATCACTATAAGATGAACTCCAGCATCAGAGCTGATAAGAGAAGCTTTCATACTCTACGCTGCCAAGCAGCTTCTGCTACGTTTCGGAAAACTTTTTTGTTTTTTTTAAAGTGGTCTACCTGTTCCAGCAGTAATGCGCCTAGAATTGCCTAGTTCTAGTGCGCCCCGCCTCCCACACGGCCCTATAGCAAACAGGGCTGCACTAAATCTAAATGTTGAGCTGAAAAGACAACAGACTCCTGCCGCAGCCCCGTTCATACATGTTGCCCATAATGCTTACAATATATGGACACAGCATGGCTCTTTGTAGGCTAACTTTTTAATAACATTATGTGTATACTGTTTGCTTCATTGTGACCACTGTATTACTGTGTGTCGAAAGAATGCCACAGTGGACATTAAGGGTGACATGTATGATTTTTGGCACCCAAGAGCCATTTTTTATGCGCCCTAGTAGCATAGAATGTGCCTGAATCTATGAATCTGTTCTACTGCGGGTCATAGATTTAGCGCTTTCTAGCTACAATGCGACATTTCCGGCTTAGGTAAACCACTTTAAAAGTGGTCTACCTGTTCCAGCAGTAATGCGCCTGGATTTGCCATTCAAAAGTCATAAATGTGTAGCTTTTTACGGTTGTAGTGGCGCCCCGCCTCCAGCCCGCCCCCGATCTTAGGCGCCTTACAAAGTGCCACGGGCGCTTTGTAATGCTCCTAATATTGGAGTGCGCATGATTAAAAATATAGCGAACAGTGCTGCGCCACTTTTAGGGCTGAAAAGATGCCAGACTTTTGCCGCAGCCCCGTACATACATGTCGCCCTAAATGCCTCCTATTTAGCCATACTTGGACAGCATATTACACTATGTTGACACTGTGAAACTCTGTGTGGACAAACTATTAAACTCTGAACATTGTTTTTGCACTGTCTGCTACCACGGGGGACCTGTATGACTCAATATGGGCTGTATGTAATGTTATGTGTATTACCCTACAATTTGCAGTTCTGAAGACCACAGAGATGAAATGTTAAAAGTCTAGATTTAGGCTTATCTTCTTATAGATTGATGCTTGAAAGTTTGTGAACCCTTTAGAATTTTCTACACTCTTGCATAAATATGACTTAAAACTACATAAGATTTTCACACAAGTCCTAAAAAGAGAACAAAATTAAGCAAATTAGTAAAAAATATTAGATTTTTTTTATTAATTGAGGAAAATAATCCAGTAGCAGTGTCAGTGGCAAAAGTATGTGATTTTTGGGATTAGTAGACAATTTGAAAGTGAAATTAGAGCCAGAAGTTTTCAATCAATGGGATGACAACCAGGTGTGAGTGTGTGGCCTCTGAACATGGATCTTCACAACACATGTTTCTGGAAGTATATCACGGAACAAAGAAGAGTTGAAGAGTTGTTGATGCTCATCTGGCTGGAAAAGATTATAAAACCATCTCTAGAGAGTTTGGACTAAGTCAGACAGATTGTGTGCAAATGGAGGAAATGTAAGACCTCTATTAGCCTCCCCGAGGAGGTCAATCTTAAAAAAATCACACCAAGAGCAAGGCATGTAATAGTCTGTGAAGCCACGAAGGAACCCAAAGTAACCTCTGAGCAACAAGAGGTCTTTCTCACATCACCATCTCATTTCATACCTCCTGCATCCAGCTCTTCAGCTCTGTGTGCTCAGAAGTGGGCGTGTGTAATTTGTTTGAATTGCATATCATGTAACTCAGCAGGATGACATCACCATGTCTTTCCTCTCTCTAGTCAAAGAAAGGTCTGTTTATGTAAAGAGCTGTTAGTAGCTACAATGTAGCTCAGACAAAGTTTTTGCCTCACAGCACAAGGGTCCTAGGTTCAAATCCATGCAGGAACCAAATCTGTGGATTTTTCTCTTTATCAATGCACATACCTCATTGAGGTTTCCTATTTTATTTATTTGCACTAGAGTGACAGCACCGGGGGTTGAACACTCAGTGGCTGCCTGAGAAGAGAGATGATGTCTGAGCATGTGTGACCAGGCCTGAGAAGCTCTTAGCCCTGGTCGTATCCCCTAGAGAGATGAGCTGTAAACAATGGCTCACTAAAGGAGAAGTTAAAACAAAAATGGGGCAGAATTTTTAATGATGATGAATGGTGAAAATGTTTATTATTTAATTTGCAAGTTTCCTGTGTCAATTTCACTTCTTGGCAAAACCCCTTTAATGTACATTAGTACACCAATAGGAAGACACTGAATGACAATGGTGGATGCGGCAAGGAAAAAGCTTCTGCTCTCCAGAAAGAACATTGCTGCCCATCAGCATTTTTCTGAATATCACCTTGACAAGCCCTATAGACTACTGTAACAATGTTTAGGGGAAAGAGGAGACCAAAATAGAGCTTTATGGTTTAAATGAGAAGTGTTATGTTTGCAGGATGAAAAACACTACATTCTAGTATAAAAACCTCATACATCGTGTGAAACACGAGGGTGGTAATATCATGGTTTGGGCCTATCTTGCTGTTGTAGCCAAGAAGGTCTTACTGGTAATGATAAATTTGTCACTATGTAGAATCCGAGGATAAATGCCGTGTTGTAGCCAAGCTGCAGTCATTCTGGCCCAATGTCTGTACAGAGCTTGTGCTACTGAATTCTTAATATAGGAGACTCCCTCACTGCATTTTAGAAGGTCAGATAAGGGATATATATGTCAGAAGGCTTGTGAACCAGCATAATTGTAAATGTAGCTATTGCAAAAATACATATGGAAGGGCCCCTGTAAAAGAAAGTGAGCAAACATTGTCAAATTTTCTGAAATTTGTAAAATTTATGTAAACTATAGACTGATGTTCCACAGCTTTTCTCCCTATGGAGGACACATCTTGCCTGTGCATTGCACTCACTGCAGATTGAATTAACAAGCACCATGTAATGCTCTATATCACCTGTGGAGGCACTGCACAGAAATTAAGGGGTTGTCTCACTACAAGGATTGCTGCTTTTTATGTTAAAGATCTTGCAAAAAAAAGTCACTGTGCAATATATGCCCATTATCAGTGTCCTACCTATTCTGAGATCTCCCCTCTTGTATGGGCTGCATCAGCTCCGCAGGTCACTATAACTACAGACCTGTTTAATTACCTGATAGGTGCCAGCATGGTTGTTAGAAAAGATGGCTTCTCAGCGCCTAGTAAAAGCAGTAAAACACGCCCCTAAAATAAAAAGTGAAACCAAGAAAACTAGACTGAGGTAAGATGAATCAATGTAGTGAGACAACCCCTTTAAACAGCTGCTTTTAGCAGATATACACTCAGTACATTTTTATAAAGCTTTGATTGTCCAGAACAGTGAATAGCGCTTGGATTATTAACTAAAATTGTGTTTAGAAACATATGTCCTATGCTTGCAATCTAAATTAACCATGTCAAATGAGTAATTAAAGGACTCCCCCACCCCACACCCTTACAAATACATTTCCTGTGCTTTCTGTTCCAGGGGAATGATTAATGTAAATTGCCAAGGCTGAAGTATTAATTATCTGTGAACAGAAAGTGCAATTAATGCTTTTAGACCTCATGCCATCTAATGCAGAAGCTGCATTTTCCGAAAGCTTCCTCATTAGTATGCAGAGCCGGCTAAAATTAAATCTACAAGCCTAATATGGTTTGAACAACAAACTGAAATGTTTACATAAGGATATACTGTAGATACTATGTAACGTGTTTATAAGTATAAATATAAACTAGCGCAAACACTGTATATAATGGTTTTATAATATAATGCTTTTATTATAATTGCAAATGTGCTGTTTAGCATACATGAGAAATTTGCAGTTGTCTTTTCGTTGTTATCCCTTTTTGGGATTCATGTTGTTTTTGGTTTTTTATGTCTTTCATTTTTGTACTTATGTGATGTTTTTGCGCAAAAGCTTTATGGCTCTGTTTCTACACTGTATCGCTACAAATACATATTTTTTATTTATATATATATTATTTTTTATTATTTATAATTTTATATAGTGACGACTCGCTTTGCCTCAAAGCCCTCTGGGCCTCCTGGGGGTCCTTTACTGCGGTCGCGCTTTTTTGGGTTAAAAGAATGGCACTCCGCTGCGGTTCCCGTTTAAAAATTGGCCTCAGCCAGCTTTATTGAGGCCAGCTTTAAAGCAGGCAAAAAAACATACAAAATTTTAAACCTGGCCCTTGGCCATTAATAACCGTTGTCGAAAACCCTTCCCAAAGTAATTGGACCTACGTCCAGTATCACAAAAAACCAGTTATGAAGCGTCTCCTTCCAGCCTCCACCGGCCTCAGGTTTCAAAAAGCATTTTCCTGTCCTTCCCCGCTCCCGGTACCACCCATTATCCCCCCTATCTTTTATTAAAACTTTAACTTTTTTGTATTCCGCTATTTCGCCCAGTGCCCCTAATAAACGCCTCCATGTTTGTAACGGTCAACAAAGCAACATTGGTACAGTACTTTAAAATACTTTTTCTTATTTATTAAGCATCATATCGTCCAATTTTTAGCAAAAGTGTATTATAAATGTCAAAAACACATTAGACAAAAAAGGGATAGGTATACTTTCTTGTTTAATGTGCTTTGACATTTTATAATACGTTACAATTTTGTAAAAATTTTGGACTGATATAAAGGGCTTAAAAAAATAAAAAGAAAGTTTTTAAGTGCTTTTAACCATATTTTTGCTTTGTTGACCCCCCTGATCACCTGATCACCTGAGAGACAGGTTTTTTTTAAAAGGCCGGGTTTAAATGGGGGGAAACGAACCTGGGCCTGGAAGGGGGGGAGGGCCCCCAAACCCAACACTGTGACCGCCCGGGGGAAAAAGGCCCAAACCCTTTAAAAAGCCGCATAGCACCCAAATACTAGATACTATGTCAGAAAACCTATGGTTACTGACCCCAAAAATTTGTTGGCTTCGCCCCCCAAATTCCGGTTTTTCGGGGGCAGTGGGAAAGGATCTCCTGCTGTAGCCACCTGGTGGCAGAATTTGCGACCGTCTGAGGTCGCGCTCCCAAAAAAAGAATATATATAAAATTTTATTTATATGGTCCCAATTATTTAGGGGACTGCTTTTGTGGGGTATTATTTTTCCCAGCGGAAAAATGTAAAAGGCCCAAAAAGTTATTTTTTCCCATTTTTTAATTAAAAAAAAAAAACTGTAAAAACGTTTTTTTTAGTACTGTAAAAACCAGTACTAAAACTTTTAAAAACCCCTGTAATAAAAAACCAATAAAACAGGAATGTATTTCCTAAAAAAATCTTTAAAAAGGGGTTGGTCTCAAAATTTGGTTTCCTTTATCTCATCCTTTTTTCTTTTTTGAATTCAGGGGGGGTTTTTTACGGGCCCTTCCATTTGGTGCTGGAGAAGCCAGGTCTGTAGAAATTAGAAACAGTGCTGGAGCCTATCTGAGAGATTGAACGGGTTTTTTAGCTTTTGGGTGCCCCTGGGAGCTGAAAAAAAGGCCCATACAAGGGGGGATATCTAAAAATAGGTAGGAACTTTTAAATTGGCCCTATATTGAAAAGGGGTGATTTTGTTTTTGAAAGGGATTTTTTAACAAAAAAAAACCCAACCCCTTTGTAGTGAAAAAAAACCCTTCAAATGGGTTTTGTTAGAGGAAAAAAAATTATTTTAAAAGGGGGGGCAAAGGGCGGAAAAAAGGATGCTTCTTTACATTTTTTTACCCTAAAATATGTAGTCAATTTTAAAAAAAGGATTTTTACCAAAATTTAAAATTGTTGTTCGGGGTTTTTACTTCCTTTTAAATTAGAGAGGTTTCTTATTCCAAAATTTTTCCTGGCTTACCAACCATCTCTCTCTGTTCTAGCAGCCCCATCTGGATGGTGCCCATCCCCCCCTGCTGTTTTAAATTCGGCCAAAAGAGTTTGGGGTTTTTCGTTTTTTATCAAAAAATTTTTAACACTTTAGAGCTCGTAGCTTTGTCCCCTATTGAAAACATTTCCCTATTACCAATGTCCTTTAAACGGGCCAACTAGCAATAGCAGAGTGAGATGCCAATCACTGTTGTAGAACCCCCCACAGCCTAAAACAAAAAATTTGTGAGTTTGAAGGGGGCTGTGAAAAAACAGGCTCTGTGAAACAGCATGGTGAGAAACAGCTCAAAAACCCCTGACAAAAACCCCACTAAATTTTCCCTTTTTCTAAGTTCTCATCCTGACACACAGGAGAAGCTCATGGTTCTATGCTTTTAGGTTTAAAGGTAATAGGGGAAAATAAAGCCATTTCCTTTTTTCTTTGTTTTTTTACTACTGTGTTCAGGCTCGGGACGGGCCCCAAAGGGAATGGTGAAATGCAAAATGGACCCGGGAAGCGTGGTAGACTTTGGAGTTGTTTTTTTTAACTGATAGGGCACCCTCAAAAAGGGGGCAAAAAAAAAAAGAAAAGATAAAAAGAAGAGGCAGGTATAGGGGGGCCCAGGTACATTTCCCTTTACATTTGTTGTAGGGGGGGCCCCCCAAAAAAAAAACTAAAAGGGGGAAACAGAAATGAAAAACAGTCACCTACTCCAAATGCACTTCACATCAGGGCCCGGATGCTTTCCCGAAAAAAAATGAAAGAGTCAAAACACACCCAAAGGTGAGCCAGTTTTGTGCACGAAAATTCACATTTCCCAGTCGGGGAACATTAAAAAATTGTCTTTAGACTTTTTTCACCCTTTTAAAATTTCCTTTAGTGGGGGGCCTGAACGGAAAATTGCGACCCTTTTTTGGAAAACCACACCTAAGCCCAAAAGCGACCCCTTTTTTCGGGTCACGGACCCTTCTTCAGGGCATACAAACAGGTGTTTTTCTGGGTTTTTAAAATTTGGGTTAAATTCCCGGTTGTGAATAACGGAAAAAATCCATTTCAACAATGAATAACATGCAATATCACTTTCCTTTTTACAAATATAAAAATAAAAATTTCAAAAAGTACAAAAAAAAAATTTACCTTTTTGGTATGTTTAATCTTTTTAATAGTAATATTGTATATGCTGCCTCCCCTTTTCATACCGAAAGGGGGAAGTGGTTCCCAAAAAAAAAATTTCCACCACGCTCCCCCCAGTGGGGCCCGGGAAACAGCTCAACCGGGGGGCCCCCTTTTAGGTAAAATTTCCACTGGGGGCCCAAAAAGCACCCCAACCCGGGACAATGGACTGTGTTGTACTTTTTTTTGCTTTAAAATTTTTCTTTTACCTTTTTCCGGGGAAAGTGCACTTTGTCAATTGGGGGGGTAAAAAATTTGTTATAAAGAAAATTTAAAAAAAAAAGGGACTAGCAAAAACCCCATCATTTTTTTTAGGGGTTTAAACAAAGATGTCTTTCTCAGGAGCTAATTAATGAGTTACCATAGTGATAAGAGTGAACTTCCTTTTTTGGGATTTTTTTCCCCCGGGAAGAACAAAAAAGTTTTTTTTCAGGGGTTTTATTTCTTTGAGCTATCTAGGTACAACTTTGAAAAAATTCTAAAATTTAGACGTCCAAATGAAAAGAGAAAATTTTAAGTTTTGGTGAACAGAAAAGTATTCACATTACCACTGAGTTTTCAATTTTCAGTCCTGTTTTCTTGGTCGATTTGACACCACTTTTGGATTTGAAATGGTCAATTCCTTTTATTGCTGTCGTTTCTTAAAAAAATTGAAAAAAATTTAAAAACAAAAAACTTAAAGTTTTTATTATTTAAAGGGGTTTTGCCCAAAAAAGTAAAATTGACGTGGGAAGCTTGCAAATTTTAAAAAATAAACATTTTTCACCATTCATTGTTATTTAAAATTCGGGGACCGTTTTTGTTTTTGCTGCCCTTCTTGTGAGCCATTGGTTACGTTTGTCTCCCAAAGGGGGTACGGGCCCGGGGCTGGGGAGTCCCCCAGTCCCGGTCGCACCCTGGGCCCAGACATAACCCTTCTTTTCAGACAGCCCAGAGTGTTTTATTAAAAAAAAGGTGAGGGCTTTAAATCCCCTCCTCTGTGTCCTTTTTTTAAATTTGTAAAACAGTGAAAAAAAATTTAAAAAAAAAACCCCCAATGAGGTATGTGCATTGATAAAGAAAAAAAAAATTTCCCCAGGTTTGGCTCCTGGGAGGGATTTTAAAAAGAGGCCCTTGTGTCGGGAGGAAAAAAAACTTACCTCTAAGCTACAGTGTAGCTAATTTTACCTCTGAAAATAAACAGACCTTTCTTTTGGGCTAGAAGAGGGAAAAGGGCCCGGTGATGTTTTTCCTGGTTTGGGTTTACTTTATATCCAAAAACAAACAAATGACACACAAACCCCCCCCTGAGCACCAGAGTGAAGAGCCCGGATGCCGGAGGGGATGAAATGAGATCGTGGCAAAAACCCTTTTAAAAAAACCCTTAGCATATTTCCCCACGGCTGTGGGAAATTTTTTCAAGTTGGGGAAAGGAAGAAAAAGTTTAAACCCTTGGAATTATAGTAACATAGTGAGTATGGTTGAAAAAAGACGTATAGTATGTCCATCAAGTTCAACCAAGAATGGGAAGAAGTGAGAGGGTAAAGGGAAAGGGTGCAGAAAACAGATCCCAAAAGGGGAAGAACCAATTGCCTTAAAAAAAATTTTTTCCTCCGGGTGCCAAACTCACAATCAGACTGGATTTAAATTCTAACAATTCTATATGTCTACATAAGTAATTTTCTAAGGATTTTGTGAATCCCCCTTTCCTGTTCCTTTCAGTGGGCACCCTCCTGAGGTTGGGTATTCCCCGTCTCCCCCCAACATCTCTCCCTTAATTCCAGTATCTTTCCCCCACCCCAATCTCCACTCATCACAGGGCCCTTTTTCTCTGCTTTCCTTTATAGCTCCTCACAAACCGTCTCCAAGACTTTTCTGTGCTTCCCCATTACTTTGGAATCCTGCCCCAAACTTTAGACTCCCCCCCAATTTCCCAGCTTCCCAAAAACAACCCGGGAAAAACCCCTTCTTCAGGGTTGCCTAGAAAATAGTTTTAAATATTGTAATTGTTTGACTTATGTTTTTTGTATGTAAACCCCCTGAATGTACAGCGCCCTGAATCAATGGCGTTATAAAATAAATAATAATAATAATAATAATAAATTTACAGTTATTATGGTAAAGAAGGCTTGAACCTTTTTTTTTCTCCAGATGGAGGGCGCGCCCCCTTGTATTTTGAGAGGATTTTACATGAAATGGATCTTTATCATAATTTCAGTAGGGGCCATTTATCCTATCTCCCTGTAGATGTTTCTTCTCAAGACCAAATAGGTTTTCTTTTCCTTTTCTCATAACTAAGATACCCATCCCCTATTTAGCTTTAGATGTTCGTCTTTACGCTTTCTCTAACTCCAATAAATCCTTTCCATGAACTGGTGCCCAGAACTGAACTGCAAATCACACATACTAAGTGGTCATAAACAATTTAACTGATCCACATGGTGGGACAAGCTTGATGCCCAAGGCAGATGGTTCAGACTATACTTCCCGAACTCTTAATCATTATGGTATAATAGCTGTTTGAACAATCATTTGATTACCTATTGCCTCTCTTATCCCCTGTTCCCAGATTTCTTCTTCATTATACATACCTGAATTCCCCACCAACACCATCACCTCAACACTTCTGCAATTATTAGTGCAGGGACATCTGTTAACTCTACTATGTTATTTTTCCCTTCAACAACTCGCTTGACTCTATCCCTCAATTCCACCTTTTAAATGTAAGTATTGCCCCCACCTTCACTTGCACCCTTACACCCTATCAAGTTTCCCTTAAATATTTGAGCAATGCTGGCTAAACCCAGGCTCGGACTGGCCCACAGGAAAATAGTTGAAACCGCCAGTGGGCCCCTGAACATGGTAGACCTGGAGTTGTTTTTTAGCTGCATATACATCCTCAGAAGAGGCAAAAAAGCAGAGAAAGAGGCAAAAAGCAAGAGGCAGAGTATAGGAGGCATGTACAATCATTTACAGTAGCTGTAGGGCGGGCGCCTAAAATAAACTCTACAGGTGGGCCCAGAAACAGCTCAACTGGTGGGCTACTAGAGTCAACTCCACCTGTGGGCCCCAGGAACTCCAGTCCAATACTTGCTAAAGCTAACAGATAATGTCAAAGGAAAGAAAGATCTGTCATTGTTGAATTTTATTATTTCCTTCTTAGTTTATTGAACATGAACACTCAGCCAACCAAGTGTCCACATGTATGAGGGACATAGGAAGCCTAGCTGTTCAACTAACAGTTGTTTGAAGGTTTGTGGCCAAGTTTATATTGTCAATTAATTATGTGAAATCTTTTCCTTCAAAGCTCAGATATTCATATTGCAAATCTCTACTTTTTAATCAAATAAATCCAATTAATCCAAGAATTTTCCAAATCTTTTCATTCTTTGCTTTGTTACAGATAGAGTATACCTTCAGCCCAGTCACTTCCAGCCTGTAGTTCACATAACACTTATCATTGCTCATTTCTTTCACATTGCACAAACTGCTATCATGTTGAGGCTGCTGCAGTTTCAAGATTTTAACAATATATTTTAGCTAAATTAGGTTATTACCCTCTTATCTAATTATCTAAGTCTTTAAGCAGAGAAGAATTATAGGGCTGTGGTAAGTCAAATATCCTCCTATTCTAAGATTTATATGGAAATGTGTAGCTTGCAAGTAAATGTAGCTATTAAACTGAATAAAGCACTTAGGGTGATTTGTCTGAAAACTGGCGTTGCCGCAATATCCCCATGACTTTGGTACAGCTGAATAGTCACCAACCAAGCAGTTGCAGAGAAAAATAATAATAATACAAAGTATGTATCAAATACAAAACTAAGAGGTACTAGCCATGAGATAATAAAATTTGCAGAACAGCAACACAGGTGATTGCAGAGGCATTGATGAGGATAGAAACACAAATGGCTTCAATTTGGAAATTGAGTAAGGTCAGACAACATATGACCCTAACTAACTGTCCCTGAATCTTTCCTTTTCCTATCTATAACTCTAATATTAACACAAAAACTCCAATGACCCTTCACTGTCTCTGAAACTAACCCTAAAAGTATCCCTAAGATACAACTAACCCTGACACAAGCAAACAGACTCTAGGGCACAGAGATTATTTTGGCAGAACACATACTGAATACAACATAATGAAAAAATTAAGATACACAAGGCATTCAAACAAACTAATGGATAAACTAGTACAAAGCAGAACAAGAAATACAAGAGTAATATATAACTCTAGATAACTGAATACAGACACTTATCAGATTACTAGACAATCTCCTGGGACAGAAAAATATATTCCTCCACTGTAAACAAGCTCAGAATGTGCTTCCTGGTCACCTGATTTGTCCTGAAATTCATTTGATAAATGTCATATCATTGGGGATCCCACCGCTGAAACCCTCACCAATTGTCAAATTGGGGCCCAAAGTTCCCTGCCCTTTGTATAGAGTGGACAAATCTGCAAACCGCTGCTCCATTCAAAGTCTATGGGACTGATGAAGATAGCCGTGCATCTGCTAAACCACTGCTCTGTTTAAAGCCATTCTTGCTGCGCTCATGCAACGATCAGACATTTATAACCTATTCTGTGCATAGACGAAAAAAGATCATCGGTGGCACAACATCTTTAACCCTTTACCGACATTGGACGTATGAGAACGTCCTAATGCAGGTAACGCGATCCCACTACATAACCACCGGGTTTTAGCTTTACACTCGGCGGTTTAACCCCTTGGCCACCGTGGCAAAGATGGCTGAGGCATCTAAATCAATGAGAAACGGTGCTGTGCACCGTTCCTCACTTCAATGGGGGCGCCCTGCGGCTATATAACAGGGTCCGGATCGCTTAACATGGCCGCTGGAAGTCTTGTGAAGGCTTCCATCACTGCCATGTTCTTGATTTTGCTACTTCTGTTCCAGCCTAATGCAAAGTAAACCAAAAAATGTTCTAAACTGTAAAAAAAAATATTTAAAATTCAAAACTCCCCCCTTTTGCCATTTTACAAATACAAAAATAAAATAATAATGAAAACGTTACACATATTTGGTATCACCGTGTCCTAAAAAGTCAGATCTATTAAAATATAACATCATTTATTCCATACGCTGAACACTGTAGAAGAAAAAAGATGGCAAACGCCCAAATTGCATTTTTTTTTGTCATTTTATGTTAACTAAAAATTGGAATAAATGTAATAAAAAAGTCTCATGTATTCCAAACTAGTAACAATAAAAAGTATATTTCAGATAAATACATCCTCACTATAGTCCATAGGTGTAAAAAAAGTTATCGGGCGCAGAAAATGGCACAGCCATGCAAATTTCAAAAATAGAAAATGTTTGGAATTTTTTACAAAAACCCTACATGTTTGGTATTTCCAAATGCATATCAACCTGTAGAATACAGAGAACACATCATTTTTACCAAAGAATGAACGCTGTAAAAACAAAACACCCGCAAACCTGGTGCAAGCACATTTTTATTTCACATTTTGCTCCACTTAGAATTTTTTTTTTTCAGTTTTTCAGTATATTCTATGGTATGATGAATGACACCATTAGAAAGTGCATCTTGTCCCACAAAATAAAAGCCCTCATTTGTCTATATATAGGTGGAAAAATAAAAACATTATGGCCTTTGGAAGGCGGGAAGGAAAAAATGAGTCGATTATTTTTTTTTTTTTGGAGGGTTAAGGGGATAATGTTAATGGAGCCAACCTCGGGTTGTCTAACCAAAGGTGCCCAGATTTTGTCAAATTCTTTTTAACATTCATGTCTTTTGGTATGCATATTTTTCCTAATCTAAGATGAGTGTTGATTTTGTGACTACAGTGAAGGAAATAATTATTTGATCCCTTGCTTGTGTAAGTTTTCCCACTGACAAAGACATGAACAGTCTATAATTTTAAGGGTAGGTTAATTATAATATTGATGGAGGGCAATCTTGTATGAATGCGGCTGCACCAGTTTTCTGATGTACTTTGAACCAAAAAGAATGTATGAACAAGCTTACTCCAAACTTTGGCGCAATAAGTCCCTTTGTAATGCGCCAAAGATACTTTTTAGGGCGCCAAAGATTTGGGGACGTTTTTGGGGCATCGCACCACTTTCTTAGAAGTAGACACATTTATGATTCTTTGATGCCAGAACTTTGGCACAGAACAGTTAGAACAACCAGATCAGGGTAAAGGTGGTGCCTGAGCCAGAGTTGTCGAATTGGCACTAGACTGTGCCTGTATGTATGACCTGCAGAAGAACAGGTTCATACATTCTGGCGCAGTCTATACTACCCTACAGTAATATCTGCGCCAGGATTCAAACATTTCGCCCAGAATATCCTAAATAAAATCCAGAAAATCACATTGTATAAATTATATACATTTATTTACAATTTGCAGTGAGAAATTAGTATTTGATCCCTCTGGCAAACAAGACTTAATGCTTGGTGGCAAAGCTCTTGTTGGCAAGCACAGCAGTAAGATGTTTTTGTAGTTGATGATCAGGTTTGTGCACACGTCAGGAGGAATTTTGCTCCACTCCTCTTTGCAGATCATCTCAAAATCATTAAGATTTCGAGGCTGTTGCTTGGCAACTCAGAGATTCAACTCCCTCCCTAAGTTTTCTCTGGGATTAAGGTCTGGAGACTGGCTATGCCACTCCATGACCTTAATGTGCTTCTTTTTGAGCCACTCCTTTGTTGCCTTGGCTGTATTTTTTGAGTCATTGTCTTGCAGGAAGATCCAGCCACATCGCATTTTTAATGTCCTGGCAGAGGGAAGGAGGTTGTCACTCAGGATTTTACGGTACGTGGCTCCATCCACTCTCCCACTGATGCGGTGAAGCAGTCATGTGCCCTTAGCAGAGAAACACCCCCAAAACATAATGTTTCCACCTTCATGCTTGACAGTGGGGATGGTGTTCTTTGGGTCATAGGCAGCATTTCTCTTGCTCCAAACACGGCGAGTTGAGTTAATGCCAACGAGTTCAAGTTTTGTCTCGTCTGACCACAGCACCTTCTCCCAATCACTCCCAGAATCATCCAGGTGTTCATTGGCAAACTTCAGACGGGTCTGCACATGTGCCTTCTTGAGCAGAGGGACCTTGTGTAACGAATGCAGGTAGTGGATCCGCTGGACCACCGCAAGCGATGGTGTAAGCCGTACCAGGGGACGGAATCTAAGTAGAACCCGGTTTTCACCAGAGCCCGCCGCAAAGCGGGATGGACTTGCTGCGGCGGAGAACTACCAGGTCGTCCCACTGGCGTGACTTGCTTGCGGTGGCAGCCAAGGCAGTGCGTGGTACAGAATCGTGAGGCGTAGGCGGAGTCGGGGACAGGCAGGAGGTCAGGACAGGCGGCAATGGTTCGTGGTCAGGAAACAGGAGCGTAGAGGTTCGATACACGGAAGTCAGACAACGAGGCACAAGAAGCTTTCTCTAAAGGCTGTACGGCACTAGAGATCCGGCAAAGGTGACCCGGAAGGAAGAGGGTTAAATAGGGTCACCTGCCAGCCTTAACCAATAATGGGCGTACTGGCCCTTTAAATCCTCGAGAGTCGGCGCGCGCGCGCCTAAGGCGCGGGCGCGCGCACGCCGGCCAGCCCGGAGGACGGGAGGACTCAGGAGCGCAGGAAGGTAAGGGGGAAGCCGGGACCCGACCCGCGGGCCCGGCAGGGGCCGCGGGGACCCGACGGGTGACCGCACGAGTGCGCCCGCAGCCCGGGCGAGGGGCTGCGGGACCACCCGTGACACCTTGCAAGCACTGCAGGATTTTAAACCATTATGGTTTATTATTTGTGTGTTATCAATGGTTTTCTTGGTGACTGTGGTACCAGCTGCCATGAGATCATTAACAAGTTCCCCCCGTGTAGTTTTAGGCTGATCTCTCACCTTCCTCATGATCAAGCATACCCCACAAGGTGAGATTTTTCATGGTGCAAAAGATCGATGTCGATTGACAGTCACTTCGTATTTTTTCCATTTTCTTACTATTGCACCAACAGTTGTCTTCTTCTCATTCCATCTTTGGGCAGGTCTATGATCTTGTCCCTGACATCCTTAGAAAGCTCTTTGGTCTTGCCCATGTTGTAGAGGTTAGTGTCTGACTGACTGAGTCTGTAGACAGGAGTCTTTTATAAAGGTGACTATTCAAGACAGCTGTCTTTAATGCAGGTTATGAGTTGACTAGGAGTGTCTGGTCTGTAGGAGCTAGAACTCTTAATGGTTGGTAGGGGATCAAATACTTATTTCTCTCAGTAAAATGCAAATAAATTTATACAATGTGATTTTCTGGATTTTATTTTGGATATTCTATCTCTCAATGTTAAAATTACCCTACCCTTAAAATTATAAACTGTTCATGTCTTTGTCAGTGGGCTAAACTTACAAAATCAGCAAGGAATCAAATATTATTTCCTTCACTGAATTTGCTGACAAAGACGAGGGCATTAATCTTGGACGTTTCTAAATCAGATTAATAAATCTTGTTCTAAGAGACTTGAAACAGATTCAAGTATCATCAGATTGGATCCCACTTCAAAAAGAAGTCCAGTCTGACATATTCTATATAGAATGTAAAGATAATCTGCAGGCTTCACTTATAGATACTTTCAGGGCAGTTTGTATAAGGTGTGCCCATTGTTTGTCTTCCAGTTCCCCTATATCCGATTCCCACTTACTCTGCACATTGAAAGGGTGGACTTTCCAACGTGCCACTAAAAACTCTTCACAATTAAACAACTGAGGAAATCAAGTGAAAGGAAGGAAATGAGGTGCTCATTACAGCCACCGAGGTCCAAGTAATAGGATTAGCAATCCTGAATTGTTGCTATAAGTAACAAAATATTATTTTTCCAGTTTTAACTGTACTAGGTTTCCTTTTAATTTGTTTGAAGGCCATTGTTCTTTTTATGAATGTGATAGAAGCAATCAATCATTTTTTGCCCCTTATATTTTTTGTCATCTTCACGGAATAAAAAGCTTAGATATTTTTTTCTTTCAATGAATTTGGTGTAAATAACCTTATGCCTAAAAAATGATATAGCAGATTGGTAGAAGTGGAAGGTTTCGTAAAATTACATTGTTAAGGGTGTATTAATACATATGAAAGTATTATTCAATAAGATGTGATTAAACCACTTGTTTTTACTCCAAATTATCACTTTTTTATGTAGTTTTTATCTGTAGTTCCTAATTGGTCAAAACAAATTACTTGTGAATGGCAAATGCCGGCACCTATGAATAGGTATACCTGTGTGGATTGTATTAGAGAATAAGCCAAGAGTCACAGCTAAGGGTATGCTTACATGGCGTAATTCGGCGCGCATTTCGCCGCATATTTGAGCCCTAATACGGGCGAATGCGGCAGAATTACGGTAAGGGAAAACTAGGATTCGCCTACTTGCCCCTCGACAATATGATCTTATTGTATGCACGGGGAAAATTGCATGTCAAGTTTTGCAGAATATCCCTTTTGAGTAATGCATGTCTGGGGGCCGGGCGGGGTCGCGGTTCCCCCAGTGACCGACCTGTGTACTTTTCCCCCCGGGTGTTTGTTCTATTTAGCTGGGAGGAGTCATCACCAAGTAGGGGCGCATAGAACTCCAACGTGAGCACTTGTTTTGTTACTGATCTTTTAGACAAAAGCAGTAAATTTCTGTTGTTTTCACAAAATCAAAAGCTTTTTTGGCCTGACAGAATGGAAATTTATCTAATTTGAGAGGTTAAACAGGGGGGTAACTAGGAAGCCCGGGCCCCCCTAGCAAACTTTGGGTGGGGCCACCCTCCCACGGCAGGCAGGGTTATAGGCGCCAGCAGAATAATAGATAGGTAGGGTTAAATGACCAACAGTATAATAGATAGGCAGGGTTAAGTGACCAAAAGTATATATGTCAGGGTTTTTTGTGACCATAAAATTTTTGGGAAGGCAGGGGTTATATGACCATACATTTATATATAGGGATGAGGTTTTAGGGGCCAGAAATATAAATAAACGGGGAGGGTTTTAGTGACCTACTTATATAGACAGGCAAGGTTTGTGACCCTACAGTATAATAGACAGCAGGGTTTAGTGCCATACAGTAATTAGATAAGCGGGTTATAAGGCCATACGTATATATTGTTAAAGGGTTATAATGGCCATACAGTAAAAAAATAAGCAGGGTTTTAATCCTACGTAAATAGTAAGCAGGGGTTTTAGTGGCCAAAACAGTATAGTAAAGGGGGAAAAAGTGGCCCTACATATATATAGATAGGCAGGGGTTTTTGTGGCCAACAGTTATTAGATAGGCAGGGTTTAGTGGCCATACAGTATATAAGAAGGGAGGGTTATAGTGACCATCGTATAATAATAGGCCGGCAAGGGTTTTTTTGGGCCATACAGTATAAAATGCCGGGGAGGGTTAAGTGGCCATACAGTAAATAGAAGGCAGGAGGGTTTATGACCATACAGTATTATAAAGGGAGCCCGGTTTTTTAAGGGGCCCTACAGTATATATATATTATATATATATAATTATATATTTAATAATATACAGACAGGGGTTTTAAAGGCCATAAGTATATATAGTAGGCAGGCAGGGGTTTAAAATGGCCATACAGTAAATTTTATGATAGGGGGCAGGGGTTTTTATGGCCTACGTAAAAAATTACACAGGATTTAGTGGCCTACATTTATATAAAGGCAGGGTTAGTGGCCAAAAAGTAATTTAAAGATAGGGAGGCTGGATTATATTGGCCAAAAGTATATTAGTAGGCGGGGTTTTAGTGGAATACAGTAATATAGACAGGAGGGTTTTTGTGGTATACTATATTAGACAGGCAGGGTTAAGGGGATCAGAAATGAAAGCAGGTTAAGTGCCATAAATAATATAGATAGGGAAGCAGGGGTTATATGGCTTTCAAAAATAAAATAGGGTTTAGTACCAACAGTATATAAAACGGAAGGGTTAAAAGTGGGCCCAAAATATATATAACAGGGAGCGTTAAAGGGTACCATAATTAGAAGGCAGGCAGGGTTTTAAAGGGCCCCTACATTATAAGACGGCAGGTTATGTGGCCATACAGTATTAAAAAGGTGGGAGGGTTAAGTGGCCAACAGTATATATGACAGGGAGGGTTATATGACCCTTTAAAAGTATAATAGACAGGGAGGGTTATTAAAACCATACATAATATAGTAGGGAAGGTTATAGTGGTACATATATATAGTAGGCAGGGGGTTATAGGGCCAACAGTATAATAACAGCAGGTTTTTTAGGGCCAACATTTAAAAAAAATGGCGGCCGGGTTTTTAAAAAGGGCCCAAAAGTAAAATAAGGCCGGTTTTTGGGCCCTACAGTACTTAGATAGGAAGGAGGGTTAAGTGGCCCTACAGTATTATAGACAGGCGGGGTTTTAGGGGCCCTACAGAATATAGTCAGCAGGGTTTATAGGGCCATACAGTATATTAATAAGCAGGCAGGGGGTTAGTGACCATAAGTACATAAAGACAGGCAGGGTTAATGACCATACAGTATATATACAGCTGGCAGGGTTTAAGTGGCCAAAATTTTATATAGATAGGGAGGGTTATGTGGCCATACAGTATAAAAATACAGGGAGGGGTTTTAGTGGCCAAAAAATATATATAGAAGGGGGTTTTTTAGGGCCATACATATATATAACAGGCAGGGAGGTTTTAAATGGAAAAACAGTATATATAATAGGAGGGTTTTGTGGCCAAAAATATATAAAGATAGGAGGCAGGGTTATATGGCCCTACAGTTAATAGAAGCAGGCTATTTGACCTACAGTAAAAAATGGCAGGGATAGTGGCCATACCCTATATATAATGAAGGCAGGTATAGTGACCATACTATATATGAAGACAGGGTTATAGTGGCCATACAAAAAAAAGATACAGGTTAATGGCCCTCAGTAAAATAGACAGGAGGGGTTTATGGCCAACGTAAAAAATGATAGTGGCAGGATTAAAAAGTGGCCATACATTATAAAAAGGCAAGGTTACAGTGGCCATAATATAATAAAAGTCAGGCAGGTTTTTGTGGCATACAGTATATATAGATAGGCCAAGGTTACAATGGCCTCAGAAATATAGATAGGCAGGCAGGGTTTTAAAAAGGCCACACTTATAAATAAGGGGTTACAGTGAATACAGTATTATAGATAGCGGGAGGGGTTTTATGGGCCTACAGTAATATAATGGGGCAGGTTAAAGTGGGCCCAAAAGTATATAAGAAGGCAAGGTTACACGGCCAACAGTAAAAAGTAGCAGGAGGGAAATGGCCATACGTATAAAGATAGGCAAGGTTACAGGGCATAAGTAATATAATAGGCGGAGGGTTATATTGGCCCCACAGTATATTAGATAAAGCAGGGGTACAGTACTACATATAATACAATCAAGCGGTTTTTTTTGGCCCAAAAGTATATAAGTAGGGGGTTTAAGGCCCAAAAGCCCCCCTTCCCCAACCCCCAAACCCCCCCCGGGCTCATCAAGCAAAGTATGGATAAAGGTTTTACTGAAAAGTTATAGCACATAGAATGGAGGGGACCTGTGCTGTGACTGTTCTGCTTCCCGGGGAAGCTTTCCCTCCCTTTTCCCCTTTTGTCCCACTTACGTTCATCACATGGGACAGGGGGCCAGGGGGCGGGGAAATTTGACCTTTTTTCCTTTTATGAAGTGAAATTGGTTTCTTATTCACCATTTTATTCCAGCAAATTTTTTTTTTTTTTTTTTTTAAGGGGGATAAAAATAGGAAAACTATAGCTTAATAAATTTTATTAAATGGGGTGGAAAGGAAAAAAAACAGTTGAAACCCGCCCGGGAAACACTAACATGGGATAAAATGGGGACCAAACCCGAAACCCAAACTAAAATTTTTTTTTTTTTTTTTTTTAAATTTAAAATTTTTTTTGTTTTTAAATTATTATAATGAAAAACAATAAAACAAAAAGCAAATTGACACCTGAGAGATATAGACACTATGATGAATAGGGATTGAACATTCAATCAAACCCAACGGAAAAACATTGGACTGTGAATTTGACAGGGTCACAGACACTAATTAAGCCGTAAGTCAAAGATTCCCCCTCACATATAAACAACAAGAACATTAGACATTAGGACACACAAGGGGAAAAAGGGGGAAAAGGGGGATGGTGGAAGGGGGGGAAGGGGTTCGGGTCAAGATGGACCAAAAAGCGGGTGTAGGCCCCAGCGGACCAGATTTATCAAAAGAATCCAATTTATCAGGGACAGGGCATTGGGAAACCCCCATTCGTCGTTTTTCTGGAGCCTCTGACAAGATCCCCTCTACTCGGGGCATGATTCCGCCATCTCCCTAAATTTAGGCACTGGCCCCTGTGAGGATATTAACAAAATTTTTGGAACCCTTTTTAATAGCCCCTTTTGGGCCGGCCCATTAAATAATTGAAAGGGGGCCCCAGTGGGTCCTTACCCCCCAAAACCCTCAGTTAATTCCCGACTTGTGCCCAAAGGGCTGGATAAGGGCACCCCAGAAGATATGTGGTAGTGTACCCACTGAGGAGCAACATCCCAGTCCCGATGGGACTGAGGTTTTCCATTTATGCAGGCCCCCCGGTGTATGGTACCAAAAAGATATTTTTGTTAGATTTTTCTTTATGGGGATACATACTGAGGATTTCGCCGCTGCGTTCCAAATCCTTTTCCCTGAGGGGAAAGGGTATTTCCCTACCTAGGGAGTTTTTTCCCCTTTGGGCCCTGTATTTTTGTGGGGGCTTAGCGGGGGGGGGTCCGAGAGAATGGGTAGATTTTAGAGATGAGACCCTTATATTGTGACCCCCTTTTTCGAGCCGTTCGAAAGGGGGCGGAAACAGAGGGTGGATGTGCCAAACAGGAGGACGAAGGTAGTTATCTGAAGGTAATAAATTCGGGATCTCTCAGGAATTATAGTCCCTTTTAAGGGGGAAAGGAAACAACCTCCTGTCTCCAGCCCCGGCAACATCCACAAATCTAAATAGCTCATGCCCCAGCCACGGTCTTGCAACAAATCCAGATGAGCCAGCAGGGAAAAGGGGTGTGCATAGGAAGGAAGCCATGGGCGCCCTGGAGGCCAGCTGAAATCTGGTCCTACATTGATTCCATATCTGCTGTGTAAACTTGATTGGGCCCAATAGGTATCCCATAGAGGGGAGAGGTCTTGAATGCCATAGAAGCGCATTGGGGTGAGTTGGTGCAAGCCACAGTTTTTCTATCTCCTTCCACTTGGTGTAAGCCCGGAAGGATGACCACGCTGGAATACAACGCAAGTGGGTGGCCCAATAGTAGTTGAGGATATTAGGAACCGCCAGTCCCCCACTCCGCCTACTGGCCATCATTACCCTTTTGGCTACCCTGTGCCTGCCCTGGGCCCATATGAATCGTAAAATAGCTGCCTGGATGGAGCGCAACTCACTCAGCGGGACCATCACCGGGAGAGTCTCAAATAGATAGAGGAGCTTTGGTAAAATGGACATCTTAACTGAGTTTATTCTGCCTAGGAAGGAGAGGGGAAGGCGGTGCCACTGTCTTTGAGGTGTTGATCTTGTAACCTGAGAGGGCTCCAAATTTAGCCAGAAGGGCATGTAGGGTAGGTAATGTGGTGTGTACTTCAGTTAGGGTCAACAGTATATCGTCCGCGAAGAGGGACAATTTAAACTCCTTATCCCTGATCTTTATGCCCTTGATGTCTGGCTGAGCCCTGATTGCCGCTGCAAGAGGTTCTATACACAACGCAAAGAGAAGTGGGGAAAGTGGGCAGCCCTGTCTAGTACCATTTTTAATTCCAAAGGTATCAGAGATATAGTGAGGGAGTTTAATGGACACCGAGGGAGAGGTGTATAAACCTCTTATTGCCGCCAGGAAGGGACCAGAGAACCCATATGCCGAGAGGGCCTCAAAAAGAAACGGCCATTGCAGCCTATCAAAGGCCTTCTCAGCATTTAGGCTGAGGAGTAAGGCCTGCTGCGCATGGTGGTTGACAGCATCCACCAGATTGATAGTGCGCCTCGTGTTATTTCCCCCCTGCCTGAAGGGGACAAAACCCACCTGGTCCCTGTGTATCAGTTGAGGGAGCCAGTGGTTAAGTCTGTTAGCCAGGATTTTGGTATAGATCTTCAGGTCAGAGTTGAGCAACGCAATCGGGCGGTAGCTAGCACTGTCCGCTGGGTCCCTTCCTGGTTTGTGGATCAAAGTTATATACGAATGTGACATGGAATTGGGAATGGCAGCTCCTTCCAGAAATGAGTTAGAGTTGTAGCATATGTGGGGCTAAAATATCTGAATAAACTTTAAAGTACAGATAGGGTAGCCCATCTGGGCCTGGGACTTTACCGGACAGAAGGGCCTTAATAACTTCCTCTATTTCCTCTAATTGGATGGGGGCTCCTAAAAAATTCACCGCCTCTTGTGTGAGCGATGGTCACGGACAGCTCCGCAAAAAATCCCGGATAGGAGTTTGGGCTCTTATTCCAGGTCCTGGAAGAGGTGAGGGCATCGCATAAAGCTCAGAAAAAAATCCAAGGAAGATATCAGCAATGGATTTTGGGTCATACCTCAGGGTACCCTCCCTGTCCTTAAGTGCCTGAGGCATTGATTTTATTGAACGCTCCTTCAGTTGCCTTGCTAGTAGCGTGTGGGCCTTGTTCCCATATTCGTAATACTTTTGTTTCGAGTAGAGAAGAATCTTCTCTACACCCTGCAGGGCCAGGTCCTTAAGGCTGTTTCGAACTGAAACTATACGTTTCAAAGTTGAAACCCTAGGGCATAGTGCCATTTTACGTTCCAGTCCTTTTAGGAGGGTGCGCAGTCTGTTAGACCTTTCCGCGGAGTCTCTTTTAAGCTTGGTGCCTAGGGCAATACAATTGCCTCGAAAGACTGCTTTGTGAGCTTCCCATAGGACGGATGGCGCAGAGACAGAACCCACATTCAGTTCAAAATAGGAACTAAGTGACTCCCGCAACTGCTCCCTCAGGGCTGTTTTTTTTAATGAGTGTTTCATTTAGCCTCCAGTGACATAACCGCTGTGCTGGGAGCTGCAGTTTTAAATTGACCGTGACTGGGGCATGATCCGACCATGTTATAGGCTCAATGTGGGAGCTCTGTAGTGCCCGAAGTGTTGGGATGTTGCCAAAAAAATAATCAAGTCTGGTATGGGTTTGATGAGGGTGGGAGAAGTACTCCTTACTTTTAGGATGATTGATCCTCCATAGGTCGAACAGACCGTGGGAGCGGATGAGCTTTCTAAAGGCTGTGGACAATTTGGTCAGTGCCGGGTTTGGGCTCCTTCCACCTATGCTACATCTATCCATGGATTCCGAGAAAATCATATTAAAGTCCCCCCCTAAGAGCAGGGCTGTAGAGGGAAATTTGGCTAACTTGGAGAAGACTCTGTTTAGAAAGGAGACCTGTGAGGTATTTGGCATGTATACGTTACATAGCGTGATCGGTTTGCCCTCTAATGTAGCTTTAAGGATAATGAACAGCCCTTCCGGGTCAGCCAGCGATGCTTCAACCTGCAATCTACAGGTATTAACTATTAGTATAGCCACTCCTGACCTCTTTCTGTCATTAAATGCAGAAAAAGCGGTGGAGTAATAGGGTCGAACAAAGCTGAATGAGCCTTTGGAATCAAAGTGGGTCTCCTGCAAAAACACAATGTCGGCTCGTAAGGACCTACATTCTTTCAAGGCCAACCTACGCTTAATGTTAGAGTTAAGTCCTTTAACGTTTAGAGTGATACAACGTACCATATTCAAGAGTGGGTGGAGCTACCTTGAGTTGAGTAGTGCTGAAAGAGGGTTGTCTCCCAGGAAGTGGACGTCCAGAAGTCTGTACTGCACCTGAGGAGTACAGAATGCGAAAAAAGGGCAAGGGGAGGGAGGGTGGGGAAGGTTAGACAACAAGACGGTAGGAGGGAGGACACAGACAAGACCAACACAGAAAGACAGAGAAAACAACCGGTTATAACAACCAACTATAAAACTGGAGAGATGCGAAGACACCAAAGACAGAGGAATAGTATCCCCTGACTCCGGCGCCTAGCGCTTGTTTTTACCTTTTAGAGCAAGTGCGCCGGTTATGGAGACTTAGAGGTTAAAAGGGTCTCCACCGAGGTCTCCTAGATGGCCGTCGGATGAGGCCCCACCTCCTGAGGTAGGAAGAAGCGTCTCAAGTCCCCCCAGAAGGCAGGAAGGAGAAGAGAGAATTCGGAAGCGGGCAAATGCTCTTAACAAACAAGGACAAAAAACCAGAGAGGTGAGGCGTACAGCTAGCGGTCTATCCTTAGTACTAATAAATAAACATTATAAGCCCTATATAATGCAGAAAGATAATAAAGGCATCTAGATGGGTGCAATAGCTCTAGAAAAGAGAAGGACGAGGATGTTGATGGCCTTCCAGTCAGTATGAAAGGCCCATACTCAGCGGGGTGGAAAGCGGCGAGCTTTCTGGGCTGAAGGAGGGGTCCCTGGAGAGCGTCCCTTACGAGCCACAACAGATTGCCACACTGGTGGTGGTGGAGGCGGGAGTATTGACAGTTCCCAGTCGTCCATCGTCGGAGTAGGAATTTTCAAGGTGTTGCAGAAATTCGGGAGGTCAGCAAAGACTCGGAGAACTGCTGTGCGACCCTCAGTCTTGCAAAGAGAGCAAATGGAAAGTGCCACCTATAGGGGATATGATTCTCTTTCAGGATGGCAAGCAGCGGTCTGAGGTGGCGGCGCTTCTGCAATGTATGCCAGGAGAGGTCAGCGAATATCTGTATAGGAGTCCCCTGGTGGTCGATGCTGTGCAAGTGTCTAGATTTTTTCTTTATTACTTCTTTCACCGAATGATCATGCAAGCAGCATACAATATCCCTGGGAAGTGGAGAGGAGCCCTTTGGTCGGAGCGCTCTGTGGGCCCTGTCAAACCTGATAGGACGTGGGGAGGTAGCTCCAAGTATGCGGTTATATATAGAGTCTGGGATGGCCTGCAAGTCCTCCTCCCCCTGTGGTTCCAGGAGCCCCCGAACCCTAATGTTGTTCCGACGGCCGCGGTTGTCCAAATCCTACACATGTCGGGCCAGATCCCTGACCGTAGACATTTGCGCAGAGATAGAAGGGTTGATTTGGGAAATGTATTTTCGTGTGTTATCATGGTCCTCGTCAAGTGTTTCCACGCGGGATGCGGGATGTCCTGCCTGATTGAGGCGATCTCCTCTCTGCAGGCCGCCCTAACCTCCGGCAGTTGTTGTATCATGTCAGTCCATGCATGATGGTCAGGCAAATGAGGACTGCGTAGTGCAGAGGAGGATGCAGAAGTGCCCTGCCATGAAAAAACTCCGCTGCCGGACTCCTGAGTGGAGTGGAGAGGGGGCTGGGATAGGCCTGGGATCCAGCGTGTCAGAGGCCACAGAAGCCCCAGGAGGAGATGAATCGGGCTTTGAGGTCAGGAGAGGAGGACTAGCCACCACCGAGCTGTAGGAAGGCTGATACTGCGCCATGGCGGATGGTGAAGCCTGCACGTGTTCTAGCTGCAGGGGAGGGAGGGAGGGCACAGCAGGACCCGTTACCTGTATCTTCATGGCAATCGCTGGAGAAGACGGAGGCATGCTGGGGAGGAGGCGCGGTGTCTTCTGCGCTCTCAACTCCGGGCTGAGCCGGGCGTCCTCCGCGGGTGATGCTGCCGCTGTGTGTAATGATGATCGCGCAGCTGGGCGCGCGCTCAGCAAGAAGGCATGCTGTGATGGCGGCGGGCAGGCCGGAGGCACCGCACCAGGAGAGACGGCACAAAGGTATGAGTCCAGCACCGATTGGCTCCGCGACCGGACCGGAGCCCTCCTCGGGGTGTTAGGCGGCGGCTGGGTTCTTCTTTTTCCCATCTAGGGCCGTTGATATCGCTAGGGCAGCTGATTAGGATTGCCGGTAGCGGGGGCTCAGCTAAGCTGCGGCCATTCTCCTCGGCTTCCGGTCACGCCCTAAAACTAAGATTTAAAGGGTTAAGTGACTTTGGGCCACTGATCCCACACTGTAATCACACTAAGAGGGATGCCACACATCAAATTTAGTTTGGTTCAGCCTGGCCCAAAATGGTTCTGGGCATTAAAATTGGTATCAAAGTGGCCACACGGACAATTTTCACTGATTTGAATAAGTATCTGGTGTTTTTAATGGGCTAAATGGCTTTGGGCCACTGATCCCACACTGCCAGCATACTAAGAAGGATGCCTCACATCAAATTCAGTTTGTTTCAGCCTGGCCCAAAGTTGTTCTGGGCATTAAAATAGGCATCAAAGTGGGCAAATGGGCAGTTTTCACTGATTTGAATAAGTAACTGGTGTTTTAAAAGGGTTAAATTACTTTGGGCCACTAATCCCACACTGCCATCACACTAAGAGGGATGCTCCACATCAAATTCAGTTTCGTTCAGCCAGGCCCAAAGTGGTTCTGGGCATTAAAACTGGCATCAAAATGGTCAGATGAGCAGTTTTTACTAATTTCAATAAGTAACTGGTGTTTTTAAAGGGTTAAATTACTTTGGGCCTTTGTTTTAGGTGCAGATGCAAGTGCCACATGTCCCATTAGGGCTCTATACTGTATACATGAACTGTAGCACACCAAAACTAGGCACATTATACACCAGACATGACTCATTTCAATGCGCCTAAAGTAGGCACATCAAATATACAGCAATGATATGCTATATTATGCAAGGTATAACACATACCAGATTTTCATTCATTCAGGCGCTCTATACACTCATGTAGGGAGACATGTATGAAGGAAGGCGATTTGAAGTGAATTATTCCATTTCCTTTTCAGTGTATAATGTGCCTGAATGCATTAAAGTGGTATTTGTGCTATTATAAATGGCGTCTAAAGTTCACCGTGGCTCGCCTGTGTGTTTGGCGCATTATGGAACTTAGACGCAGTAGTAATGCCCCAAACATGTATAAAGGCTATAGATAGGCTGGAGATAAATGACAAGTCATTAGAATAGCATGTCAGTGAATAGCAACTATGGTACTGATCCTGCTTGGTGGACCACAGGTCCCAGCAAGACCTGTGCTGTGCTGGCTCTTGCCATATGTAGGATAAAGGGTGAGAGCAGGAACAATACATTTCAGATTTAATGTAGTAAAAATTTGAAAATCTGAACAACATCATCAGTGGGTTATTTAATGTAAAATTAGTTTTAGATTCTTTCAATCTTAAATACATTTTATAGGAGATATTTTTATATTTTTGGGATATTATATATTTTCTATTAATTTTATGTAATAACATTTTTTATTACATTTAAATAATGTAATTTTATAAAGTTTGATAATTATAATAAATTACTTTTATTATTGTACTGGTAGAAGTTGAGAAATATTGAACATTTTTTGCACTAACAGCAAATCTATCTCTACTGCGGCTCCTCAGGTTCAGGCAGAGCACATTGAAATAGGTCTGCCTGTCCGAGCAGTAATGTGCCTAGTTTTGCCGAACCACATTCATATATGTGTCTATTACGAGGGTGGTGCGACATGCCACAAGAACATCCCCAGAGCACCCCCTTATGTTGAGCACATTAAAAAGTGTTGAGCCTTGTGAACAATGCGCCTAGCACATTTGTTGGATGCATTATACATCATAGCCGCTTGCTTTTGGCACACTTTATGAAGGGAAAGGGTGAAAAATCTTTTAATACATGTCCCCCAAAATTTGCCATTTAAGAGGCAAATTTCATCCATGCTGCCCTTTCTGTACTCATGGACAGGGGTATCGTGACATAATTAGCACAGAAAAAAGCAGGCAAATTTCTACAGCAAATGACTGGAGATAACACACAGTTCTTTGGGGTTAGGTGCCGTAGTTCTGTTGTATACACATTTTATACATAGAAATACATACAGGCAAATGTCATCCCAACAGATTTACTGAACACTTCTACACACGCAGTGACGCAACAGTTCTAATGGTTACAGTTCTCAATTAGTTATAAAATAAATTTAATGTTTCAAGAAATCCAATGTTCCAATGAACAGAATAATGCTGAATAGTCTACAACCTATTCCAGCATCTGTTCTCCTGACAATATATGACAGAAGAAAATAACCCCAGATTTATTATATATTTTACGAGATCATAGAAACCTTGAAGACATGTTCACACTTTTTTCTTGGCTTCAGGTGATAACTGAAGCCTTAACACTCTATCTGTGGGGGACAAATACCACTTGGGGAAATTGTAGTCCATTGACTTCCAACATCGCCCATCGTAGGACCCATCATTTTCATGACAATAAACTTTATCCAATCAAATTAAACAGGAATTTATGATGATCTTCAGACAAAGAGCTTTATCTATTCAAAGTAAGTAGAAGCCGTCTGCCCATTTGATGCCAAAATTCAGGGCAAGAACCCATTGAAGGAGACTGGAGTTCCGTCATTCTGTTGCAGAGCTCGCCTGCTTTTATCACTTTAATATGAGCTGTAATACCTAGAACCACTTTAGGCCAGGATGAAGTGAGCGAAAGATTAGTGGCCCAAAGACATTCAACCCTTTTATATAACCAGTTACTTATTCAAATTAGTAAAATCTGCCAACTTTAAAGGGACACTGCCATCAGAAAGGAGGATTTTTGGAAAAAGCAATATTCCTGGAAAACAATATATTTTGAAAAACTCTTTGGACACTTCTTTATTTTTGCAAGTAAAAACTACATATAAAATATTGTCCTTCTCTAACTGTGATATAAAACTTTAGTACCCTGGGCAGACTCATCTCACTTCACCTCAGCTGCTACTTCTCTGTACAGTGTAATTAAAACTAAAAGGAAGTGATGTAGTGATTGCTCTGTTGTTCTCTGCAGAGAATTATATAAGAATATGCTACAGCAGACAGAGGAAATAAAAAGGTAAATAGGATGAACTATTTCTGTACTGGGAGAGAAGGGGGTTATCTTCACAACCATCAGGTAATGTCTAAGAGCACACTCTACAGTCTGAAAGAAGAACCATAAATCAATCCTCTCACTGCTGCTATCAGAGTTCACAGAGAAGTCAGGGACAAGCCAGGAAGTCTTTCATTTAGAGGAACAAATTATAAAAGCAAACAAAAAAAATCATACAATAAAAACAAATCAAAGAACAGCTTTATATTGCTTGACAATATGTGAAAAAAATACTAAGGGCGACATGTCCCATTAGGGCTGCACCATCTTTTTGGTGTATTTTGCACCAAAAAACTGTTGATGGCATTTGCTCTATGAACTGTCGTACACCAAAACTGGGTGCATTTTATGCCAGAGATGACATGTGCCTAAAATAGGCGCATCGAATATGCCTGTAATGATATGCTATGCGCCTTTTTTTGGTATACGCCTAAATTAGGTGCATTAAATAGTCTATACAAGGTAGACCAGACGCCATATTTTTGACAGGTTTATTTATTCAGACACATTATACACTCATTTAATGTGCCTTAAAACTGGCATGGAAGCGTCTCTTATCTGACATTTCACCCATAATGTTCATGGTAGTGCTTATTTAATTCAAGGTTTAATGCCCAGAACCAAGCTGGAGTAAACTGAATTTGATGTGGGGCATCCCTCTTAGTATGATGGCAGTGTGGGATCAGTGGCCAAAAGTCATTTAACCAATTAAAAAACACCACTTATTGAAATCAGTGAAAACTGACCCTCTGCCCATTTTGATGCCAATTTTAATGCCCAGAACCACTTTGGGCCAGGCTGAACCAAACTGAATTTGATGTGGGGCATCCCTCTTGGTATGAAGGCAGTGTGAGATCAGTGGCCCAAAGTCATTTAACCCATTAAAACACTAGTTACTTATTCAAATCAGTGAAAATTGCCCGTCTGCCCACTTTGATGCCTATTTTAATGCCCAGAACCACTTTGGGCCAGGGTGAACCAAATTGAAATTGATGTGGGGCATCGCTCTGGGTATGATGGTAGGGTGGGATCAGTGGCCCAAAGTCATTTAACCCATTAAAAATACCAGTTACTTATTCAAATCAGTGAAAATTGCCCGTCTGCCCACTTTGATGCCAGAATCAATTTGGGCCAGGCTGGAGTAAAGGGAATTTGATGTGGGGCATCCCTCTTAGTGTGATGGCAGTGTGGGATCAGTGGCCCAAAGTCATTTAACCCTTTAAATCTTAGTTTTAATTTTCAGCGTTGATGCCCATTTTATGCCAGCTGTTAGTGTTTACCAGGCTGGTTTCTCCACATCACTGTAATGAAATTTATTAAGCTGATAAGTTTTCCTATTTATTATCCTCTTGAAAAACAAAAAAAAATATTTTGCTGCAAATAAAATACTGGTGAATAAGAAACCAACTTCAACCCGAATAAGAAACTGCCGAATAAGAAACTAACTTCAGCTTTGTCTTCCTTTCAGGCTGCCAAGTGTCTCATTCCTCCTGCTCCCTCCACTGTCCTTTGTAGTCTGTGCCGCCGGGGGAGGAGGGGAACATGGTGAACTGTAGAAGAGCAGTCAGTCACACACCGACTGTCTCACTACCCGCAGAAGACTGCAGCCACTCCACCTCCGTCCTGAAAGTTGTCCATTGGAGACAGAGGCAGCAACATCTAACAACAGCGCCCACCGGCCGGAGGCAGAACAGTACTAGGTTAGCAGACAAAGTAGCTGCTGCAGGGCCCCCTAGTGCTGCGGGCCCCGTAGCAGCTGCTTTGTCTGCTACCCCGGTAGTTCCGCCCCTGGTCTGAATACACGGAGCTCATATGCTAATTACAGACAGCTTGACCAGGAAGTGACAGAGCCAAGCAGCATTATCTCATTCATGCATCCTATGAAACTTTGAGATGAGACAACCCCTTTAAGTCTCACATCAGACAGACACTTTCTCAGCATTCTCCTCCCTATCATAACAGGCATGATTACAATGAAAGGTGACACCAATGTGAAAAAAACATAGGATCCACCATTGCCATAGGTAATGGTCACGGCTCAACTTCTCCCCTTTCCTGCACACTGACATCTGCACAGGTCACTGAGCATGCCCACATCACTCCACAAAAGTCAGTGTGTCATCTACAGACAACAGGTTTCTCTGTCCTTGTGGCTGTTGCGAAAATCTCTAAACTGATATTAGAAGGACAGATTAGATACTAAAGCAAGATGGCTTTCTAATCAGATACAGAAGATGAAAATCTGAAACTAGAAAAAAATTGTTACAAAAAAATGTTTTACATTTAACTTAAAGGGGTTGTCTGACTACAAAGATTAGCTTTCAACATTTAGGGAACATTAAAGAGAAGCTACAAATAATTATATCACCTTCTGAGGGCTTTCAGGTTTCTCTAGTTACCGACCTGTTTGCTTGTTCTCCCCTGCTGTTTGTCTTATGTGATAGCAGGGAGTGATATCATCACACTTCTCACTACACAGAAATGCTGGCAGCCTGAGAGTTTGTGTTTTATCTGATCTTTCAGACAATAGACACTAATTACTACTGTTTACTTTAGCTCTGAATCTTCTCTGGACCTGGGATCAGGAGATTGTTTATCTAATCGTGACTAATTAGCAGAAGTCTTAATACATGGAGCTTATATGTCAAATACCCATAGCTTGACCAGGAAGTGACAGGATGCATGAATGAAAGCTGCAGCTGACTCTATGAAACAGTAAGAGGAGACAATCCCTTTAAAGGGGTTTTGCCACAAAGTAAAATTGTAAAATTGACGTGGGAAGTTTGCAAAATTAAATAATAAACATTTTCACCATTCATCATTATTAAAAATTCTGCACCGTTTTTGCTGCTCCTTTAATGATCCATTGTTTACAGCTCGTCTCCAGGGGATATGACCAGGGATGAGAGCTGCTCAGTTCTGGCCGCACATGCTCAGATATCACCTCTCTTCTCAGGTAGCTACTGAGTGTTGAAACCCCGGGTGCTGTCGTTCTACTCCTGTCCTTTGGACTAGTTGATAATAAGTCAAGCAGTGCAAATAAAAAAAAAAAACTCAATCAGGTATGTACATTGATAAAGAGGAAAAAAAATCCACAGGTTTGGTTCCTGTAGGGATTTGAACCAAGGACCCTTGTACTGTAAAGCAAAAATTTTATCTTGAGTTACATTGTAGCTACTTACAATGCTTTCCATAAACCGACCTTTCTTTGACTAGAGAGAGGACGGGCATGGTGATGTCATCCTGCTGGGTCACCTGATATGCAAACAAATCACACATGCCCTCTTCTGTGCACAGAGAGCTGAAGAGCTGGATGCAGGAGGTATGAAATGAGATTGTGGCAAAACCCCTTTAAGTTTGGACCTTCTCTGGTCACATACAGCTGTTAAATATATTAAGACTTAGGTTTCAGTTTTGACAAGGTCTATTGTCTAGGACTACCATTTTTCTGAATATCTAAGGAGTCGATAAACCTACCATGGATTGCATTGAAATATTTAAAGTGGTTCTGTCAGCAGATAATGCTGTTCTTTGTAATGACAGTATTGTATGAGGACAACTACAATCTTCTAAAAAAAAAAAACTAGACTATTAGACCCTTAGGCAAAGAGGAGAGATTACAGAATATAACCCATGTATGTATCCACTGCCTTCTCTGATCAGTGCTATTAACCTAATGGAGCTTTATTTTTTGTCAAAGAGGTCCCTACCAAAGGAGCTGCTCGGGGGCGTCACTAGAAATGGCTGGGCCCCATAGCAAACTTTTCAATGGGCCCTTCCCCCCCTCCATGAAAAAAAAATTAACATATCACGTGTACTCTTGTAATTCTCTGTTCACATATGTATTAAAGGTTGAGTTTGGAATTTCCGTTGCAGCAAACTGTGTTTTTCCATCTAAACGACAGACACCATTGCAGAAACTTGACAGACCCATTGTAATTAATGGGGTCTATCAGGCACAGTAGGTGTCCATTGTGAAACGGATCCTTAGGCATCCATTTTCACCTTTAAGTTTGTTGGAGGTTCGAATGGAGCTCTCAGACGCAGATGTGAACCAAGCTGATAAGCATTATCGGCTTCTGGAGACTCAACCCTTCCAATATATTACATTAATTTTTATTCCGCTATGTATTGTTAGGTATGAGGCATAACTTTATAGCTGTACATGTAACCCTTTTAGTGGGTTGTCAATCTTAAAGTAAAAAAATATTAGGTTCACCTTAGCTCTGAAGGTGTCGGCAGTGTTCCCTGGTCTGCGTTTACTTCCTTTACTGTATTTGCTACACGACCTCTGCAACTAATTGATGGCTTCAGAGGTGAAGTGAAATTATTGCTCACGCGCCATTCACCTATTAGTGTTGATAATAGGCAAGTGGCCACTGAAACCACTAATTGGCTGCAACAGTCATGAGGCAAATACGGAAAAGTGGTGACAAACCAGAGGACATTGGCTCTGGAACGGCAGTGAGTGCAAAAGTGGTATAATTTATTTATTTTAAACATTTGTGGTCTATTATTATTTCAGATGGACATCCAATTTAAAGTCTGTTGTATTATTTTACATGTTTATAGGAAGATCTTTATGTAGAACTTCAGTCACCCAAGCCCTTTTCTTCACCCATGCATCCATCCATTGCCACTCACTATAGTTATACAGGTATACAGTACACACAGTGCACACAGGATTATCTATATACTCATATGCATATGCCTGCCCCTGCACACATGCCCATGTACATGCAAACACACACCTATCTCTGCAGCCAGGTCCTCTGTACTCACAAAGACATAAGTTGAGCCAGTGCAATAAAAGCCATAGCACCTTTAATAATCATTTCATTAAAAAGTAGACATTAACCCGTGATTAACAGTATGTCCTGTACGAGAATAGATGTAAAGCATATACTCAGCAATTAGTTGCGGCATAACCTGCCGTTCAGAGTTCATTCAATGGCGCCGCTCCTGGCATAGGAAGCGATGAGACGCTGGCAATCAAGCAGAACTGAGTCACTCGTGGACGTTTCGGGGATAACTCCTCCCCTTTCTCAAAACTTTTGAGGAAGGGGAGGAGCTATCCCCGAAACGTCCACGAGTGACTCAGTTCTGCTTGATTGCCGGCGTCTCATCGCTTCCTATGCCAGGAGCGGCGCCATTGAATGAACTCTGAACGGCAGGTTATGCCGCAACTAATTGCTGAGTATATGCTTTACATCTATTCTCATACAGGACATACTGTTAATCACGGGTTAATGTCTACTTTTTAATGAAATGATTATTAAAGGTGCTATGGCTTTTATTGCACTGGCTCAACTCATATCTTTGTGAATGCCTATGTGGGAGTGGAGACCCCGATCTAAGAGCAGTGCATGCAATACTCAGCTTCAAGATACTAAAGGCTACATTGTATCGCAGGTCATCTGTACTGTCGCAACTTCTGTGTCCTCCTCCCCGAGCAGGGGGGGAGAGTGAGAGCTCAGCACAGTCATGGTGCAGGCTGCAGGGGAACAGAGCTGATAGTTCCTTGGGGGGGCAGGGGGGCTGACAGAAGACTGCTGGACTAAAGAGGAGAGTGCAGGACCAGGGGGACTCCTGATCGGCTGCTCCTGGACAGCTTTCTTTTGCTGAAGCAGATGCAGGACGGGACGCTGAGCACAAGCAGAAGTGGCTGCTTATAACCTGCAGTGTCCCAGCGATTCTGCTGCATCACCTTCCAGTCCTGAACTATCCCACACATATCACATTCAGAAACCTCTAACTGCCGACAGGAGCTCCAACACATGAAATGCCTGATCTGAACTTCTGAACTTCAGGCCTGCCTGAACTTCTAGTCATCCCACCATCTACTAACCGACCTCACCCTGCTATTTCTCTCTCAGTGTGTGGTACCACCATAACTTCTAGGCAGCAGGCACGCTGTCTGGGGGTTATACTAGACTCTGATCTGACCTTCACCCCCTATATCCCATCCCTTGCCCGCTCTTGTCACCTGAACCTCAAGAACATCTCCAGAATCCGTCCATTTCTCACGGTGGAAACAACTCACACTCTCATTGTTGCTCTTATTCATTCTCGTCTTGACTACTGTAACTCCCTACTTGTTGGTCTTCCTCTCTGTAAACTCTCCCCTCTCCAATCTGTCCTGAATGCAGCAGCCAGGCTTGTCTTTCTTTCCAGCCGCTATACTGATGCCTCTACCCTGTGTCAGTCTCTGTACTGACTGCCTATACAGTACAGAATACAACATAAACTCATCACTCTCACACATAAAGCTCTCCACAGTGATGCTCCCCCCTACATCTCCTCCCTTATCTCTGTCTACCACCCTACCCGCTCTCTCCGCTCTGCTACTGATCTAAGACTACACACCTCACTCATCCGAACCTCCCATGCCTGTCTCCAAGATTTTGCACATTCTCTGGAACATGTTACCTCATGTGATCAGGCACACTCAAACCTCACAGTTTTCAGTGCGCTCGAAAACTCATCTTCTTAGACAAGCCTATCAAGATCCCTAATTGTCAACCCCCTAAATTTCTGTCACAGATTCGTCACTTCCTGCACTTTGGCACCCACAGGCACTTATCTGTATATAGATGTAATGGTTGGGATGACAGGTTCATCCACATTTTATGTATACTACCCCATATTTATGTAACATGGCTGGTCCATTGTAGACCAAGCACTTGTCAGCCTTTGTTTCACCCATACACCCTAATAGATTGTAAGCTCTTGTGAGCAAGGCCCTCACACCTTGTGTCTCATTTGTCAGTAGCTTTTTTATAATGTAATGTCTGGTTTGTCTGTGCTTATTCCCTCTATATTGTAAAGTCCTGCGGAATATGTTGGCGCTATATAAATAAAGATTATTATATAAATAAAGATTATTATTACCTGGTGCCGTCCCCTCCTTCCTGCTGCCCTCGCTGCCTTGGTCAGAAGTACACGGCCCCTGTAATAGGAGCAATGCCGCATGTTTGAAGTGGAGCTGCTACCTCTGCTACAGCTTCTGCTGGGACAGTGAGCTGTACGAGTCTCTGATACTCACTGCATGCTGAATGGCAATGTATTACTCCCCCCTCCCTCCTGTTCTGTTCCGACTTCTTCATTTCAGTGTATTTACAGGAGGGGGGGAGGAGAGGGGGCCGTAGAATGCAGAAGAGAAATCAGTGATATTGCTCCCCCACCCGCTCTGCCGTACAGTGAGTGATGACATCTTCTCACAGGGCCCAGGGACGGAACTACCAGGCGAAACTGCAGCTGCTACGGGGCAGGCCCCCCTAAGGACCCAGGCCCCATAGCAACTGCTATGTCTGCTACCCCGGTAGTTCCGCACCTGGTGCTGCTCCATTAAAGAATAAACATATTCTCAATATATTTGCACTATCACTTTTTACTTCATTTTTCAGTTTTTTATATTTTCATACAACATCTCCTTTTGATATTTTATCAACAGGACATAATCCAGTCAACCTAAGCCATAAAGTATATACAGACCTTTGAAATATGCATTGTTATGCAGTAGTAAACACAGGGCCGGGGCGACGGGTAGGCAGAGGTAGGAGATCGCCTAGGGCGCCTACCTCTGCCTGTCCCTAAGGGGTGCAGTCAGGGGCCCTGAACCTCCCGGGCTCCATGCCGCTGCCGTGGGCCTGAAGCGCCGGCGGTCCCTGTATGTGCGTCCACTGGATGCACATGCTTCTGCGGAGCAGAGAGCGAGCGCTCCCTGCCCCGCAGACAGTGTCGGACCAGCTCTTGGAGGATCGCTGGATCCTCCGCTAAGCCACAGTCCGACACAGCGGGGCTGCCGGGTCCTCAGCTGGCAGCGTCGCGATGACGTGATGTCATCGCGACGCTGCCTCTCCTCGGGCGCACCGCGCATCATAGGCTGTGCGCCCGAGGAGCTGCCGGAGGAGCGCGGGACTGAAGAGGAGTGTCAGCCAGAAGTGGAGCGCGCTCGCCGGGTGAGGTAAGGTGAGTATAAATGCTATTATTTTTACCTGCCTGAGCCCCTATATACCTGCCTGCCTGAGCCCCTATACCTGCCTGCCTGAGCCCCTATACCTGCCTGACTGAGCCCTTATATACCTGCCTGCCTGAGCCCCTATATACCTGCCTGCCTGAGCCCCTATACCTGCCTGCCTGAGCCCCTATATCTGCCTGCCTGCCTGAGCCACTATATACCTGCCTGCCTGAGCCCCTATATACCTGCCTGCCTGAGCCCCTATACCTGCCTGCCTGAGCCCCTATACCTGCCTGCCTGAGCCCCTATATACCTGCCTGCCTGAGCCCCTATATCTGCCTGCCTGAGCCCCTATATCTGCCTGCCTCTGTGCCCCTATATCTGCCTGCCTGAGCCCCTATATACCTGCCTGCCTGAGCCCCTATATCTGCCTGCCTGAGCCCCTATATCTGCCTGCCTGAGCCCTTATATCTGCCTGCCTGAGCCCCTAAATACCTGCCTGCCTGAGCCCCTATATCTGCCTGCCTGAGCCCCTATATCTGCCTGCCTGAGCCCTATATACCTGCCTGCCTAAGCCCTATATACCTGCCTGCCTGAGCCCCTATATCTGCCTGCCTCTGTGCCCTATATCTGCCTGCCTGAGCCTCTATATACCTGCCTGAGCCCCTATATACCTGCCTGAGCCCCTATATCTGCCTGCCTCTGTGCCCCTATATACCTGCCTGAGCCCCTATATCTGCCTGCCTCTGTGTTACCTATATACATGCCTGAGAGTGCCCTTATATCTGCCTGCCTCTGTGCCCCTATATACCTGCCTGTATGCCCCCTATATCTATATATTCCTGCCTCTGTGCCCCTATATACCGGCCTGTGTGCCCCCTATATCTATATATACCTGCCTGAATGCCCCTATATACCTGCCTGTGTGCCCTTATATCTATATGCCTGACTGAGTGCCCTATATACTGCCTGTGTGCCCCCATATCTATATACCTGCCTGAGTGACCCTATATTTATATACCTGCCTGAGTGACCCTATATTTATATATCTGCTTGTCCTATCTGAGGGGGCATATATACCTATAATTAAGGAGTTGCTGGAAATGTGAGGATTCTAAGATATTTGTGTCCAAATCTGCAGGGACAAGTATTGGCCGGGAGAAATCAGCATGAAGGTGTGAACCGGATGGAGAAGAAAAGGGAAAGTGAACAACGCTGATCAGAAATGACGTCTCCTGTGAATCACTAAATGTAACTGCAGTGTAATCACTTATATTTCTGCAGAGCGTCTACATACAACTAGTATCTACCACTATCTGGTCACTGTATGGCGGTGGTATATGTAATCAGAGCCTGTGTACAAGCTGATAGTCCATGTGGGGTTGCGTTTGGTCGGGGTCTGGCAGATTATTTGATCCTTACGTATAATAGTTTTTGGGTCTTGGTTTTGTGGGAGTTTTTTTAGTAACAATCCTTTGTCTGGTAGATCTGCTCCATGTATAGGTGGATTATTTAATGACTGTTATTTAGGGGTATTACACTGTCATATATAGGTGAGCACTTTTGAAAAAACAGATTTGTCAGAGCTGATTTTCATTGTGCAGTGACTGCTGAGGGATCTATGGGGAAATATGCAAAAAATTTAGTGACAGGAACAAAAAGTTTTTTCTATGTGGGAGGGGATAACTGATGCAAGGGGGAGAGAGGGCCTGGGGCAGGGGCGAGAGGAATTAGCGGGGGGTGCAATTTTTTGGGGAGCGAGGGGGGCACCATTGGCTGTACTTGCCTAGGGCACCAAAATGCCTTGTCCTGGCCCTGAGTATACATCACTATTTGGACAAACTGAGACTGCTGTGGTAGCAATCCTACAATGCGTAACACCACACCTGCGCTACGTTTTGGGAGTCACACCCCCTTTCGCAAATGTGCTGCTGTTTAATGGAGCAGCACATTTGGCTGTGAAGTCTTTGATAAATAGGGATCGAGTCTTCAAGGTGTCTGCTTAACAGCAACCTGTGAACATTTAATAAGATGCATGTATGATAATTAAGTGACAATATTTTTTGTGCCATTTTGACCAATAAGAGTGGACCTGGGTACAAATATAGGCAGTCCTCGACTTACACCATTCCGGCTTACATCTGTCCCCTAGTTACAACGGAGACTTATGGGGATGCTGGCACTTGTCGTTCCATGTTCTACAGCAGAGAGTAGCTGTGGAACGACAAGTGCCAGCATGCCACAGCAGTACATGATGTGAAAATGAGGTGAAATATTCTTAACAGCGGCACAGACAGCAAAACAAATGTAAAAACCGTTCCCTGCACTATCCGAAACTAAAAAACAAACCTTTTGTGCTGGAGTTACATTTAATAAATATGCCTGTTCCGACTTACATACAATTCAACTTAAAAACAAACCTATAGCCCCTTTTTAGTTCGTAACCCAGGGACCACCTGTACCATGCTGCCTTCATAAAGAGCAGCAATATCTAATGACAAATCCATTTTATTAGTTTAATAGTAGAACAAAGATGCAAATTATGGGTTAACATATCTTGGAAAAAGGCAAAGTAAATTCACGTCATTGGATAACTTGGCTAGGAAGTTAGGCTTGTCTGTCTCCAAATAAACACAATTCCAATCAGATATGCCGAAGGAAATCATAGCGTTGGGAAAGTAAAAATAAATCATGAAGTGTTTACCATGATCCAGAATACAATCAGGCTCCATGTAAAACAGTTTTTCATCTCTCCAAGTATGAATACTTAAAAACATTAGCAAGCCCCAGGCAAGAACCATATTGCCGGGTCATCTTCTCTGGATCTAAATGATTTATGGAAAATCAGTTCCATGCGGTTGTGCAACCAACAGATTCTAAAAAATATAGCGCCCATCAGATTCTGCTTTAACACTTCAACTTTCAAATCCATTTTTACATGATTTTGAAAAAGTTAGAGCCTCTATTCAAAGGTCTTTAAAAGGACACTATTGTCAGAAATGGATCAATTGTGTAAAGTGGTTGCCTTATGAGCACAACCTCTGTCTATATGTCCTATTGGGGTTCATTTAGAGCACATTTTGTTTTCAAAAGAACTTACTGCGTTCACTGCATTTTTTTCTACAGGGATGCACTTATTGGCGCATACACCCTGTTTTTGTAGGTGGGGGACTGTGTAGTTCTGCTCTTGATAGGGTCTACTAGGGTTTAGCTATTTGGTTCCACCTAACTGTTTTGTCACTTCTAGGAGTATTACTGTGGTGATCATTGAGAACAAACCCATTCTTTGCATAACATATATACTTGATTATAAGCCAAGCTTTACACGGCTTATACTCGAGCCACCATCAGCATCTGGTCGCTGCCATTGCACTGGCGCCGGCGGGGATGCTTCAGCTTCATGCGACTCCTCTGGGATGGAATATAGCTGACCCTCGAGTTACATGTTGGTGTCTGGGCACTGGCACGGCCCAGGCGCTAGCAGGGATCTCTTCATCTGTATGCAACTCCTCTGTATGTGAATACAGCTGAAGACACTATTGCGGAACAGAGAACGAGCACTCCCTGTTGCGCAATAGGACTCCGGAAGACCGCAAGCAGACTTGCGGCCTTCCAGACTATCTGGCACAGCCAGCGTGCTGTGTCATCACGCTGCCTGCGCGGCCTGATGACATCACCCTGCCTGTGCCAGAAGATGGAGCACGGGGAGAACCTCGGAGCAGCGGGGAAAGGTGAGTACTTGTATTTTTTTTTTTTTTTTTTTTTTTAAACCCTGCCTATACCAGCCTATGGGAGATATATACTTGCATATGGGGAACCTATACCTGAATCTACCTGAATATGGAGGACATTAAACTGCCTATACCTGCTTATGGGGGACATATACCTGTCTTTGGGGGGCATATGCCTGTCTATGGAGGACATATACCTGCCTATGTGGGACATTAAACTGCCTACACCTACCTATGGGGGACATATACCTGCCTATACCTGCCTATGTAATTTTATTGTTATCGATTTTTATTTTTGAAATTTACCACTTGCCGATGCATTTTCCACCCTAGGCTTATAATCAAGTCAATACGTTTTCACAGTTTTTGGAGGCAAAATTAGGTTCCTCGGCTTATATTTGGGTCAGCTTATATTTGAGTATATACGACATGTTTTATTGGCATTATTTAATAAAAGCTAAGTTTTATGACCTTACTCCCCCTTTTTTGATTTGTCATTTTACACACTTCAATGCATTTGAAACTCTGGAGTTAAATAAATACTGTATTTGTAGTGAAACATACACTAATGATGTTTTCTGTCTTGTCCACGGAAGGTTTAAATATTTTGCAGTTACACCAAATGTGGGAGATGGTCTGTAAATTTGAATTCAATTTCCAGAAATCTAGGAACTGTTTGGCATATGTCATGTAAACCAACTCTGGTTTTTATAACAGTGTCAGACCAGTTTGTAACTCATTTCTTCAATTCTAATAAATATTGAAAAAGTGTGTATTTCTTAGAATCCCTTTAATTTGTAGTCTACCGAGCTTCAAGGGGCTGTCCAGCAAACTAAAAAACAATTGCTAAATAGCTTTCTGGAATATAATGTTTTCTGTGCTAATGAGTGCGTTTCCGGTGCTGTATGTAACCTCTTTTCTGTGTAGCTGAGTAGCAGCCTCTCCTTCTTGAAAGCTGATTCACTTTGCCCTATAAAACTACAAGGCCCAGGATCCTTTGCTTTATCTTATTTTCATCCTCCCAACCTCAGTCTCAGTATTGATCCCCATTTTCTACCTTATGTTAAAAGCACTGGGGGAAGGAACCAAAAGGGTGTGGCTTCAAAGGCTGCTCTGAAAAAAGCTACACCTGATCTCCTGTGCTTAACACAGAGCTGTTTCCTCTCATGGACACACAAAACTATTGAACTTCCTTTCAGATTAAAGTGATGTAAAATTGTGAGGAAAAGTGCTTAGCTTTGTGACAGGTAATATTTAGGATATAATTTGTTTTCCATTGGACGGCCCTTTGAAATGTGACTGTACACCTTAGATAGCTGTCAGACTGACAAGACAAATGGAGACATGTATGAAAACTGTCTAGGTCTGAGACTTTCTTTGTTGCCGATAGCAACCAATCAGAGCCCATAGCAACCAATCAGAGCGCCCCTTTCATTTTTTCACACGGCTGATTTTGACGCTGTTTTCGAAGCAGTTTTTGGGGCGTTTCCGCTCCCAAAACAGCATCAAAACCTCGCCTGAAACACGCTTCTTCAGAAGAAGTTTTAGACACGTTTCTCTGAGCATTTTTGGAAGAGGTTTTCAACACTTTTTTCACCCATACAAATTAATAGCCAGGTCAAAAAACGTGCCGAAAAACGCTCCCAAAACGCGCTTCAAGAATTGACATGACACGTCTTTTTCAGTGCTAAAAATGGCTTTCAAAGAAGCGCGTAAAAACCTCGTCGAGTGTGAACTACAACACTGTTTTACATAGGAATCAATTTAATGAATTGGGGGCATTTTGGACGCTGTTTTGGATGCAGAAACGCTATGATAACTGCGTCCAAAACAGCGTCTAAATAAGCTGTGTGAACATACGCTTAGACCTGGACAGTTTTCATACATGAGGCCCAAGGTGTATTCATTATGTGTGACCAGGATTGTTCTTGAATGCCATTTATCATGACATTACAGAAAAATTGGCAATGCTTCAGTACTTAGGGGTTTTTAGTGCACACAAAGTCTCATGAGCCATTGCATGGTGCTAATCCATGATCTAAAGCACGGATTTTGAAAAACTCAGCAGAGATAGTTTTCTGGGAAAAATATGCTATGTGAACCTAGGATTAAATGAGGGCCTGTGATGGAAGCTTACTTTGCCATCTGTTGCCCAAAGGCTATTTTTTTAAAGAACAACATTGGATAGAATAGTGTAACCATATGCACCATTCCATCTTTTTTTATCCAGATCCTAACATCTAACAGTCAAAAGGAGGCCAAAAGGAAACCGTGGCCTCTATCTGACTAATGTTATTCTATGAACACACTTAGCATGTATGTTGGGAGCTTTCTTGATGTACATACTAAAACAGAAACTATAAATAAAAATGCAGATTTGAGCCTAGGCTTTGACTAGCTTTACTGCTATGTTCTTATTTATGGTTTATAGTAACATAAATCCAAAATGATTTGTTTGGGGGACCCAAAAGGCGACCAACAGGCCTCAATGGGGGGTAAAACGCAGACCTGTAAAATGACATTGAGTCTCCATTTCCACTTCATTTAGACCTTCTGTCATTAGCATACATTGGTAAACCATTACAAAATTAAATTCCCTAAAATATTTTTATAATATAGGGAGCCTTGAGAAAAATGTTTATCTTTTTAACTTTTTTGGGACACAAAGGAATGGTTTTCTACAAATCAGACCAAAATGCATTTTCCAAAGGGAAAACTAGGTTACTCTTTTTTTTCCCTTTTCTTTCAGCTCTTTTCTTAAAAAAGTAAAAAAAAAAATTTTTCCCAAAAACCCTGAATAGTCCCCAAAAAAGCCTGAAGGTTCAAAAACCACACAAAACAAAACCCCAAACCCCCCCAAACCACACCTCTTTTAACTCATTTGTACTGGACGATATTTTTTTATGGAAAAAGTGTCAACCTTACTCATTGCCTGTGTACCATTTTCTTTACAGACACTAACCTGTTATATACCTGTAAGGGCCCTGGGGTGGACCCGGGGCCCAACCGCAGGGATTCGAAAGCCCCCCCGGGAGGGGAATTTTAAGTGGGCCCCGGGATTCCCCAGACCCAACCGCAAAGGGGGTTTGGTTTTGCGCGGGGGGGAGCCACCAGGAAAACCCACTGGGGGGGCCCTTTGCTGCGGTGGCGGCCAAGGGTGGGCGAGGTACAAACGGCAGTCAGGCCTTTAGTGGGGGAAAAAGGGCAAAAGGTAGGGCAGGCGGTCGGTTGTAAACGTATCGGGCAGAAGGCAAGGCAGGCGGAAAGGTTTTTGTGGTGGGTAAACGAAGAAAAGGGGTTTTCGATACCGGGTACCCACGCCCAAGGTTTTCGGGGAAACGCTTTCCCAAAGGCATTTCACTAAAGATCCGGGCAAAGGCCACGGGGAAAGAGGCTGGGGCAAAAAATAGGAGCAGGGGTCCTTTAAAGGGCCCCAATTTAAACCGGCGAAATGTCCCTTTAAATCTCGGGTCGGGGGGCGGCGTCCCAAAGGGGCGGCCCCCCCCCCAAAACCCAAAGGGCCCGGGGTCGGACGGGGCAGGAGTGTGGCTGGGTAAGTCACGGGGGGAAGGGGGCAGCGGGATGAGGGGACCCCGGCCCCGGTTTGGGACGGGGCGCCCCCTCAAAAGTCGGGGCACGGATGCGCCGGGAAACCCGGGACGGGGGTCCCCCGGGGGCCCCATGGGTGACGGGTACCCCCCCCTTGGGCCCCCCCTTTTTTTTTGAGGGGGAAAATTTCGAAAAAATGCTGCGGCCCCGGGAATTTTCCCTCCTCGGGGCCCCACGATTTTTTCCTCGGGCCCAACCCCCCATTTGAACTAGAAAATATGTTTCCCTCTACCCTTCATACCCGGGATTTTTTTAACCACAAAGACTTTAGGGGGAAACACCCACAGACGGAGGCTGGCTCCCTTTGGAAAAGCGATTAAGGCCCGGGGGGGTTTTTAGTGCGAGAATGGAAGGAGTTGGGGGGAAAACACATGGTAGGGGGAGTCGGAGTTTTTAGGCCCCGGGTTTTAATGCGCAAAGGACCTCGAAGGGTCCTACAAAGGGGGGCCCCCGTTTTTAGGGGGGGTTTGGGGTGGACAAACCCTGGCGGAAAGCCACACCTTATCACCCGGGGGGGAAACAAGGGGGGTTCTTTCTTTTATTTTCCCTGCCCTTCATGCGGTCAAAGGCACGGAGCGGGGAAATTGGGGGGTAGGGCCCAAAAGGGCCCCTATGCCCTTGGACCAAGAGTCAGCGCTGGGACCCGGATGGGGAAAGGGGGCTAGGGGGAAGGTGGGCGGGGTTTAAACCCGAACACAAGAAGAAGGGGGGGGCCCACCCCGGGACTCTGACTCGGGGAATTATACGAAAATTTCCGCCCAAAGGAAAAAAAAAAAAAGGTTGGGCCCCATTCTTTTTTCCCGTTAAAACACGAAATGGGGGGGAAAACATCCCAAAAATTTGTTTTCACTCTCTCACCGGGCCATTTGTCTGGGGGTTGGAAAGCCGAGGAGAAGTAAAGTTTTCCCCCTGGGGGTTTACGAAAAGGGGCCCGCCAAATTTAAAACAAAATTTCACCCCCCGATCAAAAGATGTTTTTTGGGAGAGGGGGGACCCGGCAGACGAAAAATGTGGGGGAAAAAATAGCTGGGAAGGGGCCCCGGGGGCCAAAGGCAGCCCTTTGGCAAGGGGACAAAATGTCCCCATTTTAGAAAAACCCATTTAAAAACCCAAACCCCCCACACAAGGTATTAAGGACAAAGGGGTTTAGGCCCGGTTATGAAGCCATCGAAACGGGGAAGCCCCGGGTTTCGTAGGGATGGGCAGTGGGTGAAAGAAAACCTGCCGGTTTGGCGGGGAGTTTTTGGGCGAGCACAGGAGGACACCCCTTGGAAATAACCTTTAACGTCCTTACGGGGGCCCTGCCACCAATATTACCGAAATGGGGGAAGAAAGGCCTTTTTGGGCCCCGGGAAAACCCCCGGCCCCCAGTGAGCAGTGCCCCCATTTTCAGGATACCCCAACGGAGCGCAGGGGGAAACGAAAGTTTTCCCCCGGGGGCTTTCCGGGGGGTTCACTAGGGGCCGGAGAAAAAGGCGTTGGGGGGGAATTATGTGCCGGGGATGGGTTTTTTCACCCCCCAAATGGGGAGGCACGGGGGGGCATCAGCCTTCAGTTTTATCCCCGGCGGGGAAAAATCAAATTTTTTAAAGGGGGGAAAAGGAAAAGGGGAACCCCTACCCTGGCGTGGTTTTAAAGTCACGGGGTTTTTGGGGTACGGGGGGTTTTTATGACCCGAGTAAAACAAAGGGGAGGGCCGGGGCCCCCTTCCCCGGGGCAAAAAACGCCATTCTTTCGGGGGGCCATTTTTAAATGGCTAATAATTCCCGTTCCCCAATGGTGAAATTTTCCCCCCTTCCCCCCGCCTGTAAAAAGGTTTTGAAAAAAGCCCCCCAAGTGTTGTTTTGCCTGGGGGCCCCTTTTTTTTGCGTGGGGAACTGTTTCCAGCCCCAAAGTTGAGGGCCCTTTTCAAAGTGAAAAGGGGTTTCGCTTTTTTGGCCGTAAACAGGATGGACGCAGAGGAAAAGGGTTTTTTTAGCTTGGAGAACGTTTCCCCCGGCCTGGGGAACCAGCTCCGTGGATTGCGTTTTTCCCTCGAAAGGGTCCAAATTTGGGAGCCACCGCGTGGAAAAGTGGGGAAATTAACCCCGGTAAAATTTTGCAGAAGCCCGGGAAACCCTTTTGTAGGGCCCCCGCAGGCCCAGGGGCTTTGGCCATTGAAATTCGGCGGGAACAAATTGGCTGGGTCCACCCCTTTTACCCCTTGGTCCGATTAAATTTTCCCCAAAAGGAAAAGGGAAAGGGGCTGCTTGATGGAAAAAGGCATTTCCCTAATTTGGGCATCCCCAAGTGTTGGGCTCGGGGGCGCTGTAGACTTGGCGGGGGAAAAGGGCGGGGTGACCCTAAAGATCAGGAGATTTATATCGGAAGTCGTCCGGGTAGCCCCCAAAAGGTTAGGGGGAATACCCCAAAAAGACTTCTTTAACGAACCCCGGGAAAGAGGGCAGGCACATTACAAGTCCAAAAGGGAAATCAAAAGGTACCAAAGGGGCCCAGTCTCTGGTGTTAAAAGGCCGTCTTCCATCTTTCGCACTTGGGGATCCGGCCCAAAATGTAGGCCCCTCCAATCCAGTTTGGGGAAAAGGGGCCCCTTGCCCCCCCTTTGACGGTCAAAATATTTCCCGTGTTTTCCCAACCCGGGTAGAGGGAAACCTTTTTTTAACCGTGATCTTTTCAGCCCCGGGGATTTCGTTTGCAGGGTCGAAAGGGGGCCGTCCTTTTTTTCCACGAAGAAAATCCTGCTCCCCCGGGTGAAAAAAGGAAACTTTCTTTTTTTAAATTTTCCTTTTGAAGTTTTCCCCCGGTGTATTAAACTTGGCTTGAGTCTAGGAAGGATAAGGGGGGGGACCCTCCCCCGAGGGGAGGGTACCGGGCAAAAGATCAATCGGGCAATCAAAGGGATGATGGGGCGGCAAGATTTCTGCTTGTTCTCGGAAAAGACACGGGAAAACCCTCACGAAATGACGCGGGGGGGGGCCCCGTTTACCCGCTTTGGGACGGTCCCCCGGAAAAGCGGAAACCGGGCGAGGTGCCACCAAAAAGCGAGACCGACACTCGGGCCCTCACAAAACTTCGCCCGTCTGCCCGTCAAGTACCGGGGGAAAAGTTTTTGGGGGGCAGCCAAAGGGAAAAACCCCTTTGGAATGGGCGAGGAAAAACCCGGGGAAAAACATAGAACACAGTCTCTCTTTTAGGCTTCATTTGAAGGAAAAATTTGGGCCCCTACGGTAAAGGACAAAATCGCTGAGGGTCTCCCCCCTGACCGGGGGGAAAGGAAAAGGGGTTTTTCCCGGGGAAACCCCGGGAAGATTTGGGGTTTTAGGGCACCCGGCAGCGTCCCCAAAAAATTCCCCCCCGAACCGGGGTCCAGGAAGGGTGGCTTTAAAGTGGGGTTTCCCGGCTTCCTGCTGACCAGGAAAGGGTTGTTTTAAACCCCCAAGGGATGTTCAGGGGTGGGCCCCAAGGGAGAGCCCTAGGTTTTTTCCTTTCGCCGTTGGGCAAAATTTCCCGCGGGGGCGGTGGGCCCCTATCCCTTGGGTTTGGGCCTCTTCCACGGCGGCTGGGAAGGAGGCTGTGGGGCCGTAAAAAAACCGGGGAGGGCGGGAAAAGGGGGGGTGGTAGGAAATGGTTTCTTGCTCTTTGGGGAAGCTCCTCAAAGTCTCTCTGCGAAGCGGATTACAAACCGGTTTTGCCAAATGGGTGAGTCGCTTAAAGAAGCGGGTTTGGTCCCCCGGGGGGCGAGGGTATCCTTAATCTGGCGGAGGGCCCTTTTGAACGTGGCGCCAACCCCAGCCCTTTGTTCCAAGCCAGCTCCGATGCTAGTGTGGGAAATGCATGGCGTAGTTTGCCACAGAAAGGGGTTCCCTTGTTCATTTTAAAAAGGGGGGCCAGCAGACGAAGACGGGCCGGCTCTTTGAAGAAAACTACGGAATTCCTTTTAGAAATGCCCAGGCAGCGGTGGCCGGTCGCCTCGGTCCCAGAGAGGAGGGTTTCCCAGGGCCCGGGGTTTACAGAGAGAAGATGACCCCCGAAGGCCACCCTTTGGGTCTTTCCCAAGGGAAAAAAACCAACCCTTTAAATTTTCCCCCCTTGGGGGGAAGACTGGGGGATGAAGCCCCGCAGGCCTTTGGGTCCCCCTCAAACTTTGTCCCGGGAAGGGGCAAGCGGGGAACTTTGGGCCAACTGGAGGGGGACCGCCCGGGTTAAGGAAAACCCACGCCGCCGGGCTGCTGCTGTTATTTTCTTGAGGGGCAAAATAAGGGGGAGAGCTGCTCGAAAAAACTGTGCTTGCTGGCCCATCTTTTGTTTTCTTGACCAAAACGGTGGGGTTTATGTTGGCGACGTTCGGCAAAGGGCACCTTGGGGGAAACCATGGCCGGTTTTTCTGTAACGGTTGGATGGGGGATCCTTGGACCCCCCGCCCGGCCCATGGCGTAAAACCCACACCGGGGGGTGGGAAACTAAGTGGGTTCCCCGGTTTTTCACCCGAGCCCGCCGCAAAGCGGGGTGGACCCTTTCTGCGGCGGGAGTCCACCCGGTCCCTAAACCCCTGGCGGGGCTTGCCTGGGGGGGGGGCCAAGGGGAGGCGAGGGGACAAACCGGGAAATCAGGGTCGTTGTTCCGGGGGCGGGAAAAAGTCAGGGCAGGGGGCGGGGGTTCGTGAAAGTTAAGTCAGTAGGTCAGGGAAAAGGGGGCAAGGTTCGGGGTCGGTAAACGTAAGCCAAAAGGGGTTCCCGGGAAAACGGGAGGCACGACAAGGGTTTCTGGAACGCTTTTTCCCCAAAAAGGGATTTTGCACTAAAGATCCGGGGAAAGGCCCCGGGAAGGGCCCGGGTAAAAATAAGGGGGGCCGTGCCCCGGGAATAGCCCAAATTTCCCGGGGCACTGTAAACCTTTTAAAACCAAGGTGCCCGGGGGGCGCTCCCCAAGGGCGGGCCGCGCCGCCAAGGGAAGAGAAAAGGACCTGGGCCCGGAACGTGGCCCCGGGGAAGTCACTGGGGACCCCGGGCCGGGGTGAGCGGAACCCGGACCGGGTTTTGGGCGGGGCAATAGGGGGGGCTACCGATGCGCCTTTCTACCCTGGGCCAGGGTTGCAGGGGCCTCTGTTTTACAATACCAATATTAACGACCCACTAATTTTTCGGATTTTGACTTAAAAGGGGTTTTTTATCATTTTTTAAATGGTCTTGAAAAAGGAGACAGTGAAAAAAAACAACTTTTGCAATTGGGTGTCATTTTCAAAGTTTTCTTGTTTTCAATTTGCCTTTTCTTTTGTTTCAGTTAAAAACTTTTTCCCCCCGTGGGCCCGGGCGATTCCTTTCCCTTTTATGTCATTGGGCTTAGGTCTACAAATTTTACATTCTTTTCGGCCCCTGGTCGTATTCTCACTCGGAAAAGGGGGCCCGGGAAAATTTCACTCTATACACCACCAAATCCTCAGTCACGCACGCTTCACAATCAAAAACAGCAAATTGTGCCCGGGGCCCCAATGCCCTGCGTCAAGGGCCAGAACTTTTTTCCCGCACAGCCCCCAGCCCCAGTGACAAGAACTGCTTCTACAATCAAAAACGGCTGAATTTGCCTTGTGTAAACAAGAAGGGAGATGGGTCGTCTCTGGAGGATTGATAGAAATGGATTCCGCTGTAACAAACCCCCATCTAGAGGGAAAAGAGATCACTCTGAGTCATAGAAGGGTTTTTAGACTGAAAGTAGGCCTGTGGGATAAACAGCTTTAAAAAAGATGCATAGGGAGGGGAATTTTTGGAAAAATGAAGGGGGGTGGGAAAACATGACTTGGGAGCGAAGCAGTTGAAGGGGGATTGGGCATCCCCCTCAGTAAAAAAAACACCCACGGGAGGGAAGAAAAACCCCCCCCATTTCAGGGGAATGAGAAATCAAGCTTCAAGAAAACAGAAACTGAAGCGAAACTCCCCTTTAACCTTTGGGTTGCCTTTCTTCTCTGTTCCCGTCTTGGGCGACTCCTGGTTGGACTCGTTTTTGAGGCTTTCACTGGTTTTTACTTACCTGTCTTTTGGGTTCTGACCCAGGCTGGTCTTGGGACTCTATTCCATCTTGCTGGGGTCAATGGTGACAATTTTGATGCCCGGGGAAACCCACAAAACCCAAAACCCCCTTTTCAGGGCCTTTTGAAGAATAAAATTCCCCAGGAAAGATCACTGACTTTTTCCAACGCTTCATTTTTCTGTGAAAACCGTTTTGTAACTTTCTTTTAAAAGCGCATGGTCAAAGTTTCTTTTCTTGGGGATTAACTGAAAGAATTGAAGTCAATTCTTTTTCCCATGTATGGACGGCTGAGAAAATCAAGCAGTCTAACCAAACATGCTGATTGACAAAGCAAGCGAATTTTTGGTGCATGCTTCGGGCACAAATTTCTCTAAATACCCGACAAATACCCGAACATCCCGGATTTGCACCCCTTTAAAACAAGCAATTTCCCTTGCACTAAAACCAAGGGATTCAACCACTTTTAAAAATCATAAATTTGGTACTCAAGTATTTGATTAAAAAAAAAAATGGTATTCAAACTTTTTTTTACCATGAAGCCTTCAATTCCAGAAACATATGCCCATTCAGATCGTGATAGCATTAGCACAGTTTTAGTTTTAGCCTCCCATACTTTTGGAGATTGAAGGCCCAAACAAAACCTTTTTCATCTGGGCCCGGATAATTTTCAAGATCCTTTAAAGGAGTGTCCCAGTACAGGCTTAGCCTACTTCTTTTGTCTGGGAGCAAAGGATTTTTTTAATTCAGGTGTCTTCTTTTTGCCTCTCTTCCCCCTTCCCCCCCTTCCCCCACACCAGACACTCTCCCCTGGGGTGCAGGGGGGGGGCGAGGGGGTTTGCGCCCCGGGTTAACCCGTGTGTGTGCCTGATCTGCTGCCACTGTTTAAACACCATACTGGCTCTGGGCCGAGCCTTGCTGCTCCTCCCCCAAAGAGTCAGGGGACAGCAGGGAGAGGGTGTTAAATTAGTGTGGAGCCCGAGGTTTGTTAAGCTGGTATCTAATAGCAGGCAGGGGGATGTAATGTTCCCTTTCCTCCTTTAGCAAACAAATCCCAAGCATCTCAAGCAACAAAAACAAACCCTGAGAACAGACACAGGGCAGCTGGAATGTGTTAATATAAATCACGAGTTGTCCTAAAAACAAACAGGGGAGGGATAAAACCGTTCACATGCCCCCTGACTGTTCTATTTGTATAGTCAAAGCCCCCAGACACATCATGATTATATAACCACTTCACGCTGTTACACCCTATACCACAATCACCTTTCCCCCCGTTCCCCTCAATCTGTGTAGCCGGGGGGACAGGCACCACGGGGTTAACCCACACAGACACAGAAGCCAGAGCCCCCCCCTTCCCCTTCCCTACAAAACAATGTGTGGGAGGGCCTGGCTCTGCCCCTTCAGAAACAGAGTCATCGCATGACGCCAGTGAGTAAAATCAACAGGTCGGCTACATGTGATTTTTAGAATGATGCACTCCTAACCCGGGATAACTCAAAATCTAGAACATTTGTAATGAACTATATTGCAAAGCTGTTGTTTTTTAAAAATCTTAATTTAAAAACCCCCATTTTAGCGAGACAACCCCTTAAGTGGCGGTCCACTCACGGCCCTTTTGTAGTTTTATGGGAAAAGCATCTTCAACAGATTTTACATAAAATAAACTATGCCGGGATTCAAATTTTTTTGTTAAAAAAACCCCCTTAAGGTCTCACCCCCTAAAAAGTAGTTTTTTGGGGTCGGACCTTTAAAATTTATTTTTTTTTTCCCTTGGGAAAAATTCATTTTGTAATCAACCTTTTTGGTACTCACCCTACTTTTTGAAGAAAATGAATTCAGTCCCTGTTTCAGGGCGTAGCTAAGGGGGGGAGAGGGGCACAGTACGGGCCCTGGTCTGGGGGAGCCCAAAGGCTTTCAAATAAAAAACCAGTATTTAAGGGTACATGGTTAATGGGGCCCCGCTACAGATTATCCTGGACCCAGAACTGTTTGTTACACCCCTTGACTGTAGTCCAAAGCAATTCGAATATCCAAGGAAGTCACTACAGTCTTTTTTTTTTGTAAAGATCACTCTTATAATTACAGGCACAGGACCTCTGCACATTACCAAGAACATGCCTTTCCCCAAAACCCCCCTTTATAAAGTCAAAAGGGGAAAAATTTTTTTTACTTCAAAGATGGTTCTTTTCGGGAAAAGCAAAGTTTTTTTTGGAAAAACAATTTTCCCGCTTCAAAATCAGACAGGCTTTAGGTTTAAGTGGGCCTTTGGTTTTTTAAGACACTAGAAACTAATGCATTTATGTCACATGACTTTTAGTAGAATATTTACCACCAAGACATTTCAAGGGAAAATGAAAAAAACCAAAATTCCCTTTTCAGCGGAATTGGGAATTTTTTGAAGGGTTCCCCCAAAGATTTCAGCTTTTTTTAAACTACTTTTAAAGGGGGTTTTTTTAAAAAGTGAATTTTTCCCCACCTAACAGGCTGTTATCCCCTCTTGGGGCCTTGAAAAAAGGGGCGTTTTGTTTCTGTGTTTAAAAAAACAAGTGCCTCCTCTGTGTGTCATTGCTCCACCTCCCATGCACAGTCTCAAGGCTGATATTCAGTCTCTGTAGTTGAGCAAACCACAGAGGATAACTGTATTGTGCACAAGCTATACGGGTTTTGTTTTCTCCCTCTTATCTGCTCAGGAGTGAAGATACGCTCTGAGCAGGCAGCCTTCACTGACTACAGACAGGGGGAGGGGAGGAGGGCTGAGCAGGGAGTGTCTGCATGTTTACTCAGATAATTACATTACAACCAGTGGATTCTCTCATACAGCAGACACAGGCTCGGGACACTTTAAACAAAGCTAGTGAGATGCCCATAACATGCTTTTTTCTCCCCCTCCCCTTAAAAAGCTCTTTCCTGTGTCCTGCAATCAGATTAAGAAGTGCAAACCACCCCAGCACGGCCAGGAGCTTACCAGAATTAATCCTGGTCGAGCTAATTTTAAACAGTCAGGAAACTAAGGTTTACAGCTCTCGAGGCTTCACTTTTTAATACTATATATTAGAAAAGTGATTAAATACCCATTTTTGGAGGATACTAAGTCAACATTAGATCGTGGCAAACCCCCTTTAATGGACAACAATAGTTTGTTGCTGATAAGCCATATAGGTTTCATTTTACAAAGTCAACCGGGCCGACTAGTATGGAACTACTAGTGCCACCAACCAGCTTATGAAAATGTTTGTTTGGTAAGCCATACAGTTTACATCAACTTCAGGAGCTACCTCAGAAGGAAGGTCAATCAACACAATGTTAAAATTTGAGGCTCAGAAAAACTATTTGCCCTTATCGTGCACATGAGGGTCAAAGTAAATGTATTCTGTATACTGAGCAGGTACAAAGCATACAGTTCCTTGTTTTGCCAAAAATTCTGTCACTGGCCACTCCTATATGGATATAGTAAAGGAATGGTATGCCACAGTTAGACAAATATCTGCCAAACATAGTCTATCCATAGTCTATCCATAGTCTATCCATATCTCCATTTGGATGTTTACCAGTACCTGAATGAAACTCTGTCAGAATATTGGATCAGTCTTGTGACAGAATATTCATCAATATTGCGCTGGCCTCAACAATCGCCAGATCTTTTCTGCCCATATCCAAGTGTAGAGATGATGGTGCCGCACACCTGAGTGGGAGTTTGCGTGCTCAGTGGAAAGGATATCAGTCCAAATATAAAGAAAATCCAAGGCTCTCCTTTTGAACATTTATAGTGAATATACAAATCTAGGATAGATAGTGCAACCTTTCAAGTTAATACATTTGCATTATGTTCTCTCTGCTGTGAATACCATTGCTATAATTTTGCACCATCCTTTTTGAATCACCATTCATTACTAGAGCTGTTTCTATATTTTCCATTTATTTCAAAAGCAAGTGACTACAAATTATGTCAATCTCTATTCCCATCTGGCTATAACCCTGGTTCTCAGAATTGCTGGGTATTCCAGCAGTTGGACATGAAATTCAATCTATCAGCTATTTGCCAGCTGATTATCATCTATCGTATCTATCTAATATAGGTCTATCTATATGCATCATTTTTTTCCTGTTTAGTTCTGAGAATAATGATTATATAAGTAGGTTTGTGGTCTAATAGTTTTACCATGTCATCTCCTCATCAGTTATTTTTATCTTTCTTGCTCATCAACTGTTATATTTTTATTTCCTTTTTCCATTCTCAGAGTATTCTGTATGTGTAAGTGGGCGACGTGGCTTTTCAAAGAAATACAAAGGTACATAAACTAAATATTGCATTTTCAGGCGGTTAAAATAAAACTGAAATGGAACAAAACATCTTCCAGCTGTCAGGGGATTCTGGGGGTTGTAGTTTGGTACCAGCTGGAGAGCCACATGTTGGGGACCATTGCTCCAAATGATGATATTTTTATTCTGCAACAAATTCTCTACGGTATGTTCTCTGCATAGACACTCATGTAGCTGGACTTGAAGGGGTTTTGCCACAAAGTAAAATTGACGTGGGAAGCTTGCAAATAAAATAACAAACATTTTCACCATTCATCATTATTAGAAATTCTGGACCGTTTTTGTTTTAGCTGCTCCTTTAGTGATCCATTGTTTACAGCTCATCTCCAGGGGATACGACCTGGGCTGAGAGCTCCTCAGTCCTGGTCGCACATGCTCAGACATCACTTCTTCTCTCAGGCAGCTACTAAGTATTCAAACCCCAGGTGCTATCATTCTACTCCTGACCTCTGTACTCCTTATTAGTCAAACAGTGCAAATAAATAAAAAAGAAACCTCAATGAGTTATGTGCTTTGATGAAGAGGAAAAAAAACACAGGTTTGGTTCCTGCAGGGATTTGAACCTAGGATCCTTGTGCCTAGAGGCAAAAAATTTTACCTCTCAGCTACTCACAATGGTTTACATAAACAGACCTTTCTTTGACTACAAAGAGGAAAGGCCTGGTAATATCACCCTTTGGGGGTCACATGATATCCCAATTTTCAAAAAAATCACACACGCCCCCTTCTGAGCACACAGGTGAAGGCTGGGTACAGGAGGAATAAATGAGATCATGGCAAAACCCCTTTAAACAGTCAGCGCAGTGGGCGGGTGTGACATTTTTTCCTTACATTAATTACTTGTTATATTTTGTCTTGGGAATAACTTAAAAAAGCTTTTTTTTCAAATGTTATAAATTATGTTTAAGAAGGACTGAATCTCTTAAAAGGGTTTTCTCAAAATGCAGTTTCACAGAGTCAGCTTCAGATTTTACAACTTTGGTCAGGGGGGGATGGTTCTATAGCAGATTGGCATATCACTCTACATTCCTAGCTAGCCTATTAAAGGAAATGACGTAGAAATGAAAATCTGTAGTACACAAACGTGTTGTTATCTTAAACAAACAAAACTCCACTCTTAGAGATTACATATAGCAAAAAGTGACGTCACCATGAATGGATAGCAGCTTCCAGCAATCAAATGAGAGAGGAGAGAGATGGTCGTTAACTAAAATAAACTTATGTGCACTCAAAAGAGATGAAATCTCTCTTATCTCCTCAACAAAGTAAAAATAAAAAAGCAATGTTTTTTTAAATAGTTTCTTTACCTTCCCTTGCATGTTAAAAAGCTAATCACTGTATGAGAAAACCCCTTTAAGAACCTTTAAAAAAACCGTCTTTAAAGCACTGTCAAATTTTACCATTGTTTCAACCCTTACCGCCAAAAGCCAATTTTGGTCTCTGAAAAGAGCCCCTTTTTAAAATCTGACAGTTCACTTTATGTGAGAATAACTTTTTGACACTTTTACCTTCCATGGATTCAAGATTTTTTTTCTCGTGACACATTGGCTTTAAGTTAGTAAGGATTTAAAAATCAAAAATTTCTGCGGAAGACAGATAGTTTTTCCACCAAATAGTTTTCAATAGCATCTACCATATGTCTACTGTGGGTTTGGGCATAATTTTTAAAATGTCTTTTTTTGACCTAGGGGGCTTTGAAATTTGTAGTAATTTTACTTTTCAAGAAAATTTTCAAAAATAAATTTTTTTTTGGACCCTTTAGCTCTGAATGGCTTTGATTGGGCCCGTATGTTTTGATACCCCCATAAATGACTTCATCTAAAGAAACTACACCCCCAAAAATATTCAAAAAACCACTTTAGGAATTTTTTAACCCATTTAGCTGTTTCACAGGAATTAAAGCAAAGGGGAAGGGGAAAAATTTCAAAATTAACTTTTTTTTTCAGATTTTAAATTTTTTTCCAATTATTCCAAGAACGGTAGATGTGCCCAGGAAAATGGAATTTAAATTTTGTTCCCCAGGTTTTTTTCTGCCGTTTTAGTATATCCCAAATGTCCCCCTAGTGCGCTTTTGGGGGCTAAACCATAACCCCAAAAAGGGGAGGAGCACCTATTGGACAATTTTCTTTACGATTTTTGTTTAGGCTCTTTAAGGTTTGACATTCCAAAGGTGCAAAAAACTAAACTCCCCTAAAAAGACCCCATATTGAAACACACCCCTTAAAGGGAAACTATACCGGGGTGATAAATTATCGACCCACAGGTTTTTAAAAATTTTTTACTTTAGCTGTGAAAATGAAGAAATGTTTTTTTTTTCCAACAATCTGCAATTTTGTTGAAATTTTACAAAGAATCCTGGAAAAAAAGCAGCCCAATTTTCGTTACGCAATTTCTTCCAAGTTTGGCAATACCCTCCTGGGGGGTGTAAAATCGTTTTGGGTGCATGGCCGGGGCGAAAAAGGGAGGGGTTATTGGTTTTTGGAATGCAGATTTTGGGGGTACCATGCCCATTTTTGCAAAGCCCCCAAAAGTGGTAGGTGAAATTAAGGGGGGGCCCCTTTTGGTTTTAAAGTTCGGGATTATTGGGGAATAATTTGATTTTTGGGTGAAGGTTTCTATAGTTTTTTTTTTAGATTGGGATAAAAATGGGGGGGACACATTCCCCGTCTTGTTTTTTGGGTTTTAAAACTTTACAGCGTCCGCCGTGCAATGTAAATTTACGGGTAACTTTATTTGGGGGGTTGGTACAATTGAAATGAAATTTTTTTATATATTTTTTTTATTTTTTTATTATTTTACACAATAGAAATTGTTATAAAGAATTGTTGTTTTTTATGTATTTTTATTAACATGAATGGATAGGGGGGTCGTTAGCTTTTCGGTGTACCAAATATGTGTAATTTTTTTTTATTTTTGATCTTTTTTAGGGTGATTGGCATTTGTAAAAGGGGAAAAGGGTGGTGTACGTGCTTTTATTTTATTTTTCGTGTTTGCCTTTCACTATTTTCACTTTTTTTGTTTACTTTTTTTTCACTTTTTTCACTTTTCCCCAGAGGGAGATCTTCAAATTTCTCATACAATAGGAGATCAGCACACAGCTTATTGCTATATAATGGTCTCCATGGCAGGGCCGGGACAAGGCATTTTGGTGCCCTAGGCAAGTACAGCCAATGGCGCCCCCCTCCCCCACTCGCTCCCCAAAAAATGGGACCCCCCCCACTAATTTCTCTCACCCTGTGCAGGTCCTGTCACTAATTTTTGCACATTCCAAACTCCCGTCCATCTCCTCAGCAGTCCTGCCAATGAAATCAGCCCTGAAAAATCTCCCTTTTTCAAAACGCTCCCCTTGTTACATGAAATACCCCCAAAAAACAGTCACTAAATAATTTCACCGATCATGGAGCCAATTTACCGGACGAAGGATTGTTTCTAAAAAAACCCTACAAACCAAGACCCAAACTATTTTACTTAAGGATCAAATAATCCCCGACCCGACCGAAAGCGACCCCCACATTTGCCATCATGTACACAGGGTTGATTCATACAAACCAACCCCCAACAGGGGGCCATATGGGTAGCTATAGTTGATGAGGTTGAGACATATACTGTATTTACCGGATAAGCCACCCGAGATAAGCCCCAGGACCCTACTTTTGCCCCCGGAAAAATTATTTACTCGGGTTTTTAAGCCTAGGGTAGAAAATGCAGCGGTCTGGGACATTTTAAAAATAAAAATGGATCCAAAAAAATTACATAGGCAGTTTAATGTCCCCATAGGCAATTTTGGGATATATGGCCCCTTTTGCAGGTTAGGCAGGTTTAATTCCCCCAAAGACGTATAGGCCCAAGGGATGTAATAGACAGTTATTGTCCCCCCTAAGGAGTTTTTTGGAGTATTTGGCCCCCTACGCAGGTAATAGGCAGGTATATGGCCCCCAAGGCGGTAATAGGCAGGGAATGGCCCCCTAGGCGTATAGGGAGGCTGTAGGGGGGTATAGGGAGGTAAGGGCGGCTGTAGGGAGGTATAGGGCAGGTAAGGGAGTGTGGGGGATGGGGGTTTTAGGAGGTATAGGGCCAGCTGTAGGCAGGTTAGGGCAGGGGATAGGCAGCGTACAGGTATAGGCAGCTGTAGGCAGGTAAGGGGAGGTTTAGGGGCCCGGGTGTAGAGGTAAGGGCAGGTAAGGCGCTGTAGGGAGGTAAGGGCCAGCTGTAGGCAGGATGGGAGGGTTTTTGGCAGCGTAGGCGGTATAGGCATGTAGGGGGGTATAGGGCCCGCTGTAGGAGGTATAGGGCCAGTGTAGGCGGTATGGGCAGGTGGGCAGTATTTGGGCAGGGGATAGGCAGTGGGCAGGTATAGGGCGGCTGTAGGGGTATAGGCCCCTGGTAGGCAGGATAGGTAGCTGAAAGGAAGGGCAGGTATAGGCAGTGTTGGCAGGTATAGGAGCTTAGGCAGGTATAGGGCCCGGTGTAGGCAGGTATAGGGAGGTAAGGGAGGTGTAGCAGGTATAGGGAGGTATAGGGAGCTGTAGGCAGGTATAGGGCCGGCTGTAAGGCAAGTATAGGCAGTGAAGGCAGGTATAGGCAGTGTAGGCGGGTATAGGCAGTTTAAAAAAAAAAAAAAACAACCACTTCCCGGGACCCCCCGCTGCTCCGTCTCCCATCGCCGCTCCGCCTCCTCGCTGTTCCGGCCTCCCGGCGCTGTCCTGCACCCTTCCCGGCAACAGGCGGGTGACGTCATCAGGCCGCGAAGGTGTGATGACACACGTGCCTGACCCGGAGCTCCGGACGGCCGCGAGTCTGCGGCCGCCCGGAGACCACTGTGGAGCAGGGAGCGCTCGCTCTGTGCCCCGCAGTGGGTATCTCTTCACCTGTGTGCGCTCCGGAGGAGTCGCATATAGGTGAAAGGATCGCGGACAGTGCCCGGGCCACACAGCGTCCGGACACTGTGCGTTTCATCGGCATTCCCTGAGGAGCCGCTTTATAACTGAAGCGTCCCGGGTCGGCACTCGGGCCATCGCAGCGCCCGACCGCCGACAGTGACTCGAGTATAAGCCGAGGGGAGATTTTTCAGCACATTTTTTGTGCTGAAAAACTCGGCTTATAGTCGAGTATATACGGTAAGTGGTTACACTGCAGTTACATTTAGTGACTCACAGGAGACGTCTTTTCTGATCAGCGTCGTTCACTTTCCCTTCTCTTCTCCATCCGGTTCTCACCTTCATGCTGATTTCTTCCGGCCACGACTCGTCCCTGAGGATTTGGACAGAAATATCTTAGAATATCACATTTCCAGTAACTCCTTAATTATAGGTAATAAGCCCCTCAGTTGAAGGTTATAGTATGTCCTCTCAGTAGGCAGGTATATGTATATAGTCTCCTCAGTCAGGCAGGTATATAGTTTGTCACCTTAGACAGGGAGGGGATATAAATATAGGGGCACTCAGGAAGGATATAGGGGCACTCAGGCAGGTAATAGTATAGGGGCAAGGCGGGAAAAAGGTGCTAGGAGGCCCTATGAGGTCAGGCGGATATGGAGGCTCAAGCAGGCATATGGGGGCTCAGGCAGGCATATGGGGGCTCAAGCAGGTATACAGGGGGGTAGGCAGGCAATGGGGGGTCAGGGGAGGGATATATGGGGCTCAGGCAGGGATTATGGGGTCAGGGGAGGGTTTGGGGGCCAGGCAGGCGTTTTGAGGGCCCGGCGGGTTTTTGAGGCTCAGGCAGGCGTTTTGGGGGGAGGAGGCATATATGGGGCTAGGCAGGGTATGGGGGCCCGGCAGGTGTATGGGGGCTCAGGCAGGGTTTTTTAGGGGCTCAGGCAGGGTATAGGGCCCCAGGCAGGGGATAGGGGGCTCGGGGAGGGTATGGGGCTCAGGGGAGGCGTATGGGGGCTCAGGGGAGATTTTATGGGGCCAGGCGGGGTTTTTTGGTGGTCAGGCAGGCTATGGGGGCCACAAAAAGGCGAAGGGGGCTCGGCGGGTTTTGGGGGCTCAGGCAGGCATAGGGGCCACAGGGGGAAGTTTTGGGGCACTAGGGGTATGGGGGGACAGGGAGGGGTTTTAGGGGGGCCCTGGCAGGCTTTTAGGGGCCTCAGGCGGCGTTTGGGCACAGGCGGTATATGGGGGCCCCGGGAGGCGTATGGGGGCGACAGGCTTTTTTTGGGGGGGGGCCAAAAGGAGGGGTTTATGGGGGCTCGGCAGGTGTATGGGGCCACAGGGGCTTATGGGGGCCACAGACAGGCGTATTGGGGGGCCCCAGACCCGGCCTGGGGGCCCTAGGCGGCGATAGGGGCCACAGGCAGGCGTTGGGGGGCCCCAGGCAGGCATATGGGGGGCCCCAGGGGCTATGGGGTCACAGGCAGGGTTGGGGCTCGGCAGGGATTGGGGGTCAAACAGGCGTATAGGGGAATGGGAGGCGTATAGGGGCCACAGGGGGGCTATGGGGCCCACAGGCGAAAATGGGGGGCAGGAGGGTATGGGGCCACGGGAGGGCTATGGGGGGTCAGGGCGGGTAGGGGGGCTCAGAAAAAGGGTATGGGGGCCCCAGGCAGGGGTATGGGGGCTCAGGGAGGGGGGATGGGGGGTCGGCAGGTGTATGGGGGGCCACAGGCAGGCGTTTTGGGGGGGCCACAGACAAAGGGATTGGGGCCTAAGGGGGGTTTTAAGGGGGGCCCCAGGCAGGCGTATGGGGCACAGGCAGGCTATAGGGGGACAGGCAGGCGTAGGGGGCCAAAGCAGGCGTATGGGGGCTCAGGGGCTATGGGGGGCCAAGGCAGGGTATGGGGGCCACAGGCAGGGTTTTGGGGCCCCAGGAGGGGTTTGGGGGGTCAGGCGGGTTTGGGGGCCATCAGGCGTATGGGGGAAAGGGGCTATGGGGGCACAGGCAGGGTTTGGGGGCCACAGCAGGGCATCTAGGGCCAAGGCAGGCGTATAGGGGCCACAGGCAGGGTTTGGGGGCCACAGGCGGCGTATGGGGCCCAAGGGGCGTATGGGGGCTAAGCAGGCGGGGGGGGCTCAGCAGGGCATGGGGGCTCATCAGGGGTTTTGGGGGCCACAAGGCAGGCGTTTTTGGGGGCCCCCAGCCGGTAGGGGGGCCACAACCAGGCATCGGGGGCCCCAGGCAGGGGGGTTTTTAGGGGGCCCCAGGCAGGGGATGGGGCCACAGGCAAGGGGGATGGGGGGCCCCGGCAGGCGTTTTGGGGCCCCAGGCAGGGGAAAAAAACAAAATTCTACTACCTTACCTCTGTCCCGGCCCGGGGTCGCCCTTTCTTTCCCGGCCGCGCCTCCTTGGCAGTCTTCGGGCGACGGCCTATGACGCGCTGTGCGCCCCGGGGGAGGCAGGTGCGGTGAATCACCATCGCGATGTCGCTTGACCCCAGGGGCCGCAGAGGTCCTGCGCTATGGGACCCGGGGGCCCGCGTGTCGGCCGTGCTGCTTCCGAAGGATCCGGATCCCCGGTGAGCGGGTCCCAAATGTCGCGGGGGGAGGGGGGGCTCGCTCTCGCTCCGCAGAAGGCCCCGCATGGTTTTTGTGTCCAGCGGACGCACATAAAAGAGACCGCCGGCGCTCCAGGCCCTAGCAGGGGCCTGGGCCGGGGACGTTCGGGGCCTCGAATGCGCCCCTTAGGGGCAGGGAGAGGGAGGGCCCCCAGGCGACGCCCTACCCTTTTCCTACCCGTCGACCCGCCTCTGCTCCATGGCGATCAGTTGCGCTGAGAGCAGGCAGCAGGAGCTCCCTCCTCCTGCCTGTGACTCAGCTCCAATGATCTTAACAGATCTGGGGGTTAATCACCCGCGGCCGGAGCTCACCCTGTCCGCGGGTGATGCAGCATGAGGCCAGCGGTAATATACTGCTGGTCCCATGTCGCGATCTTGCTTGTAAGCCCGCACGATCGTCATGACGTACCCATACGTCCATTTGTGAGAACGCACTTACCGCTAGGGCGTATGAGTACATCCAATGTCGGGAAGAGGTTAAATAGAAAATCCATGCAGCAGTCATCACTGCACGGATTTTCTGCCGGACGTTTTTTGTTCCTAAAATCTTAGAACATGTTCGTCCTTCCACCCGGAATTTCGGGCAGAACATGAACATGTGGGTGTGAAGGGGCGGCTTGAATCCGCAAACCGCAGACAAAAGCCGTCCCTCTACGTGCCAAAAAAAAGACAAAATACCGGTCGGAAAATCTGACCGGTATTTTGTCTTTGCCGTGTGAACGCACCCTTAGTTATCTTGTCTTGTGTTGCTTAACTAGGTCCCTCTTCAGTCCAACAATGGTTTAACCAAACGTGGAAAAAAATTGGGTTTGGGACATCCCAAACCTGGAGATTTTCTCTAAACCTAGCTCTAACTCTACTACTAACAGCGGCACTGTACTGGGGTTAGATTTACAATTTTTAACAGGGTTTTAGGGATTAATTTACCATTCTCTGATACTCCGGTTCTGGCAGTGCTACAGATATGGCAGCACTTTTAGGGCCACATGTATGAACCTGTTTAGGTCTAAAACTGACTTTTCGGCCCATAGGTTACTATGGGTAAAAGAGTGAGTTTTAGACCTAAACAGTTTTCATACATGTGGCCCTTACAGTTTTCATACATGTGGCCCTTAGTCTGAAATCACAAGTGAATCAGACGTAAGTGGATGGGGCTAATAATTGCTCATTAATAAGCTGGACTCAGATCAGATTTGAGTATTAAATGCTCTAAAACTGCTGTACCTTAAAGAATAAGGGACACAGCGCTGGAAACAGCAGGTCTGTCACTAGCTTGTGCTGCCCTCAGCAAGGGGGGCATAACCTGTCTGACAGATTCTCTTTAAATATAGGTCTTTGTTCATTTTGACAGCAGTTTGGCCAAACATGGGAAAATATTTGGGATTCGGATGTCCTACACCCAGATACTATTAAACTATATAAGAGCCCCGTTCCAGGATGTGCTTTGTTACCCTTGGAAAGCACCTAAAGCAGTCAAAAAGCCTCTGAATTGCATGGAGGTAGGGTTAATCTTAATCCCAATTGTGATCTCAAATCCAAACTGCCTCCAAAAAAAACCCAGCTCCAGCCCTAACCCAAATTCCAAGTCCAACCTTAACTTATAGTTAGAGTTGATTTTACGATTACATTAAGGCCATGTTCACACGGCTTATATGGGCACGTTTTTCAGGCCGTAATTCATGGCGTACTGCGCGAATTGCGGTCTGAAATACGGCCCTGTCATTACGGTAATCCACAGTTCTCATAGAGAGCTATGGAGTCCGTCTCCTCTCCCCGCTCGGCGAATACGCCGCGGAGGGGAGATAAGTGACATGTCATTTACTAGCGGCGTATACGCGCCGTTAGTAAGGATAGTCTATGGGCTGGTGAGGTGCCGGCCCCCCGCTCCTGCCCCCGCTCCTGCCCAGCCCCCGTCCACACGGCGTAATTGCGGGGCGTAATTACGCCCCGCAATTAAGCCGTGGGAACATGGCCTTAGAGTGGCCTGATTCATATTGCTGGTATTCAGGTCAAATTTAACCATGACCTGAAACCAAAGTGCAACACTAGTGCACAGAGATGAAAGCAAAGCGACACAGACACTGCCTCTGCTTCTATGAGTGTCCTACTCCCTCATCCCTGTGCTAGAGCCACAATAACACTGCTTATTACCGCTATATCACATCCTGTATGTTGTTGCTTCTAAGTGAATGCACATGAGAGACTGGGCAAGATTCTTCTTTGTGTGTTGAATATGAGAGACTGCTTATTATCTTCTCAAATGTTTTTCGTTTATTGTCATACTCTGATTTCTGACTAGATCATGTTTAATTTCCTATCGAGACAGGAAACTAAATTCAGTATTCTAAAGATGGACACTGGAGAATGTTTCCTTTCACCTTGGTTGTGCATGGCAACAAGAAAGGCATATAATCAGAGTCAAAATAAGAATAAAGAATATAACTTTGAAAAATATTGATTGGAAGCATATCTATCACATATCTGTGTCATGAGCCGCTGTGCAGTCACTTATTATTGCTCTTCTCTATATGTGGCTTTACCTGCACCGTGCGCGGCTGCAGCATTGGTCAGCCCAGTCCTCTGCTAGGGAATGAACATGCTGGTCTTAGACTTAAAGGGCTATGGGTACCACTAGTCTGCTTCCTCTCCTAACACAGGGCTTCAGTACTTATTTAAAAGGGTTGTCTCACCACTAGATCAGCTTTCAACATGTTGGGAACACTAAATAAAGATGTTTTCCAATTATATTGCGTTCTTTTTTGTTTGTTAAGGAGCTGCAAGTGATTTTATCACCTTCTGTGCTCTCTCTGGTTCCCCAAATGACTGACCTGTGTACTTCTTCCCCCCCCCCTTCTGTTTGTTCTATCTGATAGCAGGGAGTGACGTCATCACACAGGTCGCTAATCACAGAACTCTGGACAGTGAGAGCTTGTTTGTTATCTGATATTTCAGACAACAGCTTGACCAGGAAGTGACAGAGAAAAGCAGCATTATTTCATTCATGCATCCAATGAAACTGTGAGATGAGACAACCCCTTTAAAGAGAAACTTTTCTTATTCCTGTTAATAATCTGCAAAGCGATTTTCTGTGTGTTGATTCCTGGTATCTGTTTTCTGCTTATCCTTAGACCTGCCAACCTTTGGCTTAACTTTGACCTTGCAAGAATTCTGACTGTCTTGACTCACTGAGACCAACTACACCTTTCATATGCCCTCTGGTACTGCGGATGGGGGCGGGACGGGTAACTGTGTTGTGGGCGGGGGGGGGGGGGGGGAGGTAGCAACCTAGAAGTTCCTTTCAGCAAAGACCAGATCCCTATACAGTAGTTATAGGGTGAAAACCAGGACGCAGTCCAGACCCTGCTCAATGGTGGGATTATAAACTAAAGCTTACATGCATCCTGGAGAATCCATTACCTATTATAAGGGATGCCCTAGTCTTGCCCTAGCTTACCCTGCCTAAACAGGGAAACTGACCCGAAAAGAGCGACCCCACATTCGAGCCTCTTCCTGAGCGGTACCTAGTAAAATATGTGCCAAACAGACAGAAGACAAAATGTACAACAAACAAGGAACAGACACCACAGATAACAAATAAAGAGTAGTCGTACGGGCCGAGGTTAAACCAGAAGAATACAAGTTACCAAAGGACAGAGCGGGTGAGTAACCAGGAAGAATAGCCAAATCCGAGAACCAGCAAAACAACACAGCAGAGCAGAACAGACCACTAGGACACCAAAAGCAATCACCAGCAGAGACTGGCACACAGAAAGGGGTTTAAAACCCCCACGTCAGGGATTGGCTCAGTGCTTAACCCAAGTTGCAACCTGAAGCCCTAATACAAAATTGCCATGAGGGCCCCAATTTACCATATATCATATATAACACTGTTGTATTCTTATGTAGCAGAGGAACCTTTTGTACATTATAACAGTTGCTGCCATCTCAACATCATATTAACTAATAATTTTCAGCAGTTGAATGAGTTTTAAAAAGGTTTTCTCACCACAGTGATTAGCTTTTAACCTGTAGGGAAAGATAAATTAAAGCTATTTACCAGATAAATATTTACTTTCATTTTACTTTGTTCAGGAGATAAAAACGATTTTTTTTCTACAGCTAGTATACACAAGTTTTTCTTAGTTACCGACCACCTCTCCCTGCTCTTTTTATTATCTTATTGCTCCATTATTGCTATTATCAGGCCACAGTGAGTCACTCCCTGCTAAGTCTCATTTCCAGCACAGGAGCTTATTTACCTAAGTTAATGACAAGTTTTAACCCTTAGTGCTCTGTAGCCTTGTGTACTACAGATTATAAACCTTCTGCATTCATGTCACTAAGAGAACTAGCTAGGAATAGCAGAGCTAATATGCCAATCACTGATGTAGAACCATCCACAGCCTGACCAGGAAGTGTGAGTCTGAAGCAGGTTATGGCTCTGTAAAACAGCATGTTGAGACAACCCCTTTAAAAAGGACATGGTGAGGGCCCTTTAAAGAGTTTTCCCACAAAGTAAAATTGACATGGGGAGCTTGCATTAAATCAAATAATAAACATTTTCACCATTCATCAGTATTAAAAATTCTGTACCATTTTTGTTTTAGCAGCTATCTTAGTGATCCATAGTGTACAGCTTGTCTCTAGGGGTCCTCTGTACTCCTTAGTAATAAGTCAAACAGTGCAATTAAATAAAAGGAAAAAATAAACCTCAATCATGTATGTGCATTGAGAAAAAATAATCTACATGTTTGGTTTCTGCAGGGATTTGAAACTTGGACCCCTATACTGAAAGGCAGAAGTGCTAACTACTCAGCTACATTGTAGTTATTTATAGCTCTTTTATTTTAAGTTATTTTACAAGACTTGTTTGATTAGAGACTCAGGAGTGAGTCATACAAGCCCCCTTTGAAGACACAAAGCTGGAGAGACTAGAATACATGAAATATCTTCACGGTAAAACCCTTTATTCCTACAAGTGGTGAAGGCTTTGGGACAGTTACATCAGTTTCTTTGGAGCTTCTTTTCTTCATATCAGAGCCAGCACAAGATGGTAGTGTATATGCAGTACAGACTCCACACTGCAAATCTGCAGCAGCCTACAGTAAAGTATATGTAGATGCTTTGAAGGGGTTTTGCCATGATCTCATTCCATACCTCCTGTATCCAGCTCTTCGGCTCTGTGTGCTCAGAAGGGGGCGTGTGTGATTTGTTTGAATTGCATATCATGTGATCCAGCAGGATGACATCACCAGGCCTTTCCTCTCTGTAGTCAAAGGTCTGTTTATGTAAAGCATTGTGAGTAGCTGAGAGGTAAAGCTTTTGCCTTCAGGCACAAGAGCCCTAGGTTCAAATCCCTGCAGGAACCAAACCTATGGATTTTATTTTTCTCTTTATCAATGCACAGACCTCATTGATGTTTCTTTTTTATTTATTTGCACTGTTTGACTAATTACTAAGGAGTACAGAGGACGGGAGTAAGATTGAGTACTGGGGTTTTGAACACTTCAGTAGCTGCCTGAGCGGAGAATGATGTCCTGAGCATTGTACCTGATCTCTCAGGCCCTGGTCTAATCCCCTGATACGCTCTGTAAACCAATGGATCACTAAAGGCGCAGCTAAAATAAAAACTGTGCAGAATTTGTATTAATAAATGGTGAAATTGATTGTTATTTCATTTGCAAGCTTCCCACGTCAATTTTACTTTGTGGCAAAACCCCTTTAATCTCCTGATAGCTTTACTCACACAATCTGTGATCCACACAGGACCTTCATTTTCTATCTGCTGTTAACACTACCATCTCCAAAACTTTTCCTGTGTAACCGCCACACTCTGGAACTCATTACTACAACACATCAGACTCTCCTCCAACTTTTAAACTAACCTGAAAACCCATCTCTTCAATATAGCCTACACCCTACAATAAACTCTGCTGTCACTACACCACCCCACAAACATCTGCCCCTCACCTTCTGTTGCTTTTCCTTTTGTACCAGTTTGTTAGGTATTCGCGGATGTTATTGTACACTACTTGTTTCGGTCTTATGTTGGGTTTTTAGATCTCTTCAGAATGTAAGGTGGCATTAAAATAAACAATAAAAATAATTTCATTTTTTTAAAATCTGTACGGAAGCATTTATATTGGCATCTAGACTCATTCTTGTGCAGAAATCTTGTAGATTTTTTAATTATTAGGGTAAAATCCATATAAATAAATAACATAATCCACTGCAAAATCTGCCATAGATTTGCAAAGAAAACAAGTCTGACTTGGCTTAGTAAAGTATTTGTAGAGATGATAGGAGCTTTTTGCCAGATTTTAGATATGTTGTTCATAGGAGTTTGGCTATAGGTGAATTAATGAAAAACAGAATTTTGAAATGGCTTATCGAACCATAAAAAGACATTCTAAGGTTCTCCGATACAGGGTGCTATTTTTTATGCATGAAGATATTATATTATATGACATATTATATTTAGAGATGGGCGAATCGATTCTAATGAAGTGGATTCCGTTAGAATTTCAGAGAAACTTCGGTTCGGAACGAAAGTTCGAACTTTGGGGGTACTTCGGGTGAACGAAGTGTGGTTTTGATTGATAAAATGGCGCGAGCCATGGCGCTACATGGGGCAAGCACTCTGGGAGGAAGAAGGGCGAGCCTGCATGACATGTGCCTGAGGTGAAGCCAATCAGAGGACCGGCGGATCGTGTACGTCACTGCACTATATAAGTCCGGGCGCGACGCTGGACTCCACTCCTCTCACTGGTGCTCATCAGGGAAGGTGCTGCCGCGGTAGGATAGCTCTTACTGAAGAATTGATTTTTTATATAGCGATTTCTTGTGGGGTGTCTCAGCTGTCTCAGAGACTGTTTCTCTTATGTCTATTTCTAATTTTTTGGGGTATTGGATCTGAAATCCAGTGTGCGCCCACTGCAGCTGCATATACATCAATATCCCCAAGTGGGATCTAAGCCAAGTTCTGTGTATTCATTTAAAGAACAGCCGTTTTTTACAATAAATACCACTTAATTTTTGCTGCTCAATTTCTATTGCGCAATTTACATCAGGTTAATTAAGCGGTTGTTTTTGCTTGTGTGCTGACCCCAAAAAACCGTCTTTTTCAACGCCAAAATATATAAATTTTTCCTGTAGCCTAATTCACAAGCAAAGGTTAATTACAACTGTATCTCTTGTTGTGTGGCGTAGAAAACACGCAATTGTAACACGCTACAAAGCTACTAGTTTGTGCGGCTCAATTCTTTGGCGCAATTTACATCCAGGGGTTAATTAAGCGTTGTTTTGCTGGTGTGCTGACACCAAGAAACCGTCTTTTCAACGCCAAAATATATAAATTTTTCCTGTAGCCTAATTCACAAGCAAAGGTTAATTACAACTGTATCTCTTGTTGTGTGGCGTAGAAAACACGCAATTGTAACACGCTACAAAGCTACTAGTTTGTGCGGCTCAATTCTTTGGCGCAATTTACATCCAGGGGTTAATTAAGCGTTGTTTTGCTGGTGTGCTGACCAAATAAACCGTCTTTTTCAACGCCAAAATATATAAATTTTTCCTGTAGCCTAATTCACAAGCAAAGGTTAATTACAACTGTATCTCTTGTTGTGTGGCGTAGAAAACACGCAATTGTAACACGCTACAAAGCTACTAGTTTGTGCGGCTCAATTCTTTGGCGCAATTTACATCCAGGGGTTAATTAAGCGTTGTTTTGCTGGTGTGCTGACAAAAATAAACCGTCTTTTTCAACGCCAAAATATATAAATTTTTCCTGTAGCCTAATTCACAAGCAAAGGTTAATTACAACTGTATCTCTTGTTGTGTGGCGTAGAAAACACGCAATTGTAACACGCTACAAAGCTACTAGTTTGTGCGGCTCAATTCTTTGGCGCAATTTACATCCAGGGTTAATTAAGCGTTGTTTTTCTGGTGTGCTGACAAAAATAAACCGTCTTTTTCAACGCCAAAATATAATACAATCTTTTCACTAGTAGCCTGTAATTCACAAAGCAAAGTGGTAGATTATCAACTTTTGAAACTCTCTTTTGTTTTGTTTCGTAGAAACACAAGCGGAAAATTGTTGTCACACGCTACAAAGCTACTAGTTTGTGCGGCTCAATTCTTTGGCGCAATTTACATCCAGGGGTTAATTAAGCGTTGTTTTGCTGGTGTGCTGACAAAAATAAACCGTCTTTTTCAACGCCAAATATATAAATTTTTCCTGTAGCCTAATTCAACACAAAGGTTAAATTACAACTGTATCTCTTGTTTGTGTGGCGTAGTAAAAACGCCAATTGTAACACGCTACAAAGCTACTAGTTTGTGCGGCTCAATTCTTTGGCGCAATTTACATCCAGGGGTTAATTAAGCGTTTTGCTGGTGTGCTGACAAAAATAAACCGTCTTTTTCAACGCCAAAATATATACATTTTTCCTGTAGCCTAATTCATGTCCGAAGGTTAATTTAGCCTGTTTGTGCTTTTACATTTAGTAAAACACACAGTGTTTTTAAACGACACATACAAGTAAATTTTTCCTGGCCATTTGTGGAGCGCAATTTATATCCAAGGGTTACCCAAGCTTGTTACTGGGTTCATTTGGAGTCAAAAACAGGGTGTATATTTATCATATACAGATATCATCATCAAACAGTGTCTGTACATTTTAGAACAAACAGTATGTCAGACAGAGAGGTGGCAGGCTCTGCACCTGCGAGTGGCAGTGGCACAAACATTCCTGGAACAGGCCCAGGTCGCAGCACAGCAAGGGGACGTCGCAGCAGGGTCACTCGGTGAGGCCACAACTGCCGCTGTCATCTAGCGGCCGTGTGTTGTTCAGCAACCCAAGGGTTCTTGATTGGTTGACTAGGTCATCCTCTTCCTTCCAGATGACATCTGACAACCCCAGCCAAGAGTCGGTGGGAACCTCAGACACAACCATTAGTTGGCATGGCCCGGGAGCGGGTCAGCGGCCCTCACCTGTCCTCAGCCCGCCTCTGTCCCTTCCGGTTCCTCAGCCAGAGATCTACTATGTGGTCTGGGCTCAGCGCCACTATATAGCGAGGATGAACAATTTGAGGAGGGCAGTCAGCAGCTACTTGGCAGCGAAGAAATGGGGCCAATATCGCCTGCTTCTTGCAGTAGGCGGCAAAGTATAGATGTGGAGAGTGGCATGGGAGGTCATGTTGTGAGAGGTCAGCCTCGGCATACCAAGACCGGTGATGAGGACAGCAGTGACGATGAAACACAAATAGATGATGATGTAGCCGACCGCACTTGGGAGCCGGGTGAGGCAAGGGCTTCATCATCGTCAGGAGAAGAGGGCGTCAGCTTGCGCGTCAGGCAGCAGCGCAGCCAGCAAGTGGGTCGTGTGGCCGTGAGTCAGCAGGATAGCAGCAGTGTGAGGTCGGGAGCCAAGCGGCACAGGGTAAAAAACCCGCTTCGCAGGTCCAAGAAAGTAGCAGCACAGGGACTCAGCGAGGCAGCGGCGGCAGTAGTCACTCAGTGCGGAGCGTTGGCGGTAAAATCCGATACTCGGCGGTGTGGCAGTTCTTTGCTAAGACACCGAAGGAGCCGAATATGGGTATATGTAGAATCTGTGGGCAGAAAGTGAAGCGTGGCCAGGGAGCTAACGTTGGCACCACGGCCTGCGTCAACACATGCAGCGTCACCATCCGGTGCCTGGGAGAAACGTGGCTCAGATGTGGTGGACCATCCTGCCGCCGCAGCAAACAGCAGCAGCAGCGCCAGTGGCAGCATGCCATTGCAGCCAGTCAAGGCTCCACCACCTCTGCAGAAGGGAGCTGTTTCTCTTGACATCATCTCCCGGTCCAGATGCTCCTGCTCCTCGCTACTCATGGCGCCAGCAGTCGTTCAGCGAGGCGATTGCAAAGAGACAACAGTATGCGTTCCAACCATCCTAAGGTGCAGCAGCTGACCGTGCTCCCTGTCCAAGTTGTTGGTACTGCAGTCCCTCCCTTTCCAATGGTGGACTCTGCACCGTTCAGAGAACTAATGGCTTGTGCCGAGCCGAGATGGAGAGTTCCAAGCCGTAATTTATTTTCCAAAAGGCAGTACCAGCACTTCATAAATATGTAGAACAGAAGGTGGGTCATTT
>JAODAL010009376.1:0-111224 GCA_025379985.1 Phyllomedusa bahiana
ACTTGGGACTCACAGGCACCTGATCTGTATATAGAAGTACAGTTCGGGGTGCAGGTTCATCCATTTTTAATGTAAACCACCCCCTATTTATGAGACATGGCGGAACCATTGTAAAAAATTGGCACTTCTTTACTTATGTTTCTCCATATACACCCTTATAGATTGTAAGCTATCACAGAGCAGGGGCCCTCTCACCTTGTGTCTCATTTGTAAGTACTTTTAATGTGTAATGACTGTACGTTTACCCTTGAATTTGTAAAGTGCTGCGGAATATGTTGGCGCTATAGAAATAAAGATTATTATTATTATTATTATTATTACTGGGGGCCGCATCTAATTAATATGTATATATATATATATGACAAAGGCTCTGTGAGAGAGCTGAAACGTCGCTTCTGTAGCATGGGAGAATAAATCACCTTTTGCTGTAAATCTTTGGAGTGCCGTGGATTTTTCTCAATTCTAGCTAAGGATGAGCTCTTGTATGGAGTTATGCACTGCGGGCACCCATCTTTTGGACGCATTTGAAGGAGTGCTTCTTTTTTTGCTATTTTTATTATATTATATATACTATATATATTATATATATATATTCTTTATATAATATATATACTATATTAAAATAAATATGTATATATATACACATATTTATATTAATCATCATGTCTACTTATATATAATATTATACTATATTAGTATATATATATATAATATTTATTGGGGGCCAATTTAAAATATATATATACTTTATATACAAATATATATAATCAAACATGTATATATATATATTTGTATATATATATATATTATATATAATATATATATATATAGTATTTATAATATATATACTGGGGGCCACATATAATTAATAGGTATATTTACTGAGGACCACATTACCTAACAAGATATATATACTTGGGGCCATATTACCTAATCATATGTATACTGGGGGCCATATTACCTGCCTATCTATATACTGGGGTACTATAAAGGAACTCCCCATCCCCCCAGCCAGTTGCTGTGGGGATAGGGCATCACCATGCTTTCCTGTATAAACCCTCATTAGGAAGGGAGTTATATAAACCCCCCAATAGGTAGGTAGCTATATAGGTGCTGGAAAAGTGAGGATTCTAAAATGTTTGTGTGGTAAATTCTGCAGGGACGAGTTGTGGCCGGGAGAAGGCATCATGGTGGTCTGGGACGAATGGAGAAGAGAAGGGAAAGTGAACAACTCCGATCAGAAAAGACGTCTCCTGTGAGTCACTAAATGTAACTTCAGTGTAATCACTTCTATTTCTGCAGAGCATCTACATACAAAATTTCTACCTCTTTATGGGCACTGTATGGCGGTAATATATGTCTTCAGAGCCTGTGTACAACTGATAGTCACACGTGCTGGTCACATTTGGCCACGGTATCGCAAAATTATGTTTTTTTTCTCGAAGTGACACTCCATCCGAGTTATGCTCGGTTTTTTGGCGAATTTTGACACACCAAACTCATAAGGTTGCCCATCACTGGTCTAGGCAGATTGATGGGACCCAGCTTGTCTGCAGCCCATTGACTTCTATGAGAACTGTGTAATACTTCAACCTCTGTAGGACAAACAAAGGGTGGCTGTCAAACTGTGTAGCAAGCCTGTCCCTTAGTGGACTGATAGAAAACTGCAGACACAAATGTAGACGGAGTGCCTCTGGTTTATTGAAGGTCCCGGCCGCTCTGTTAGGACGTGTATGAGAAAGGTTTTATCTCTTGTGCTGTATGCAGAGCAGTTGTTACAAGTCTATTTGACCAATCCGATCCACTTTAATTCTGCCCCTGTACATGCATTTACTTCTGTGTCTGTACAAGACCGATCGGGAGCACCAACCTCCTTTACCATAGCATGTCATGTATGCCCTCACCATGAGGGCTCTATCTGTGATAGCTGTCCTTTACCCTATGCTGGGGTGCTCTATGCCACTTCTGATCTTTTTCTTACCCTATTGGTGATGTACTGTATGTTCATAGTGACAAATGTTGGAGCCTTGAAGGGAAACATTGGGAAATATGTATGCCCCCATTGGAGAGCTTAAAGGAGTTGTCTCACTACAGGCTTTCAGCCTACCTCAGTGTGTCTGGCAGCATAAGATTTTTGAATTCAGGGGCGTGCTTTTTGTCTGCATTATTCTCCTCCCCCTTCCGCCTCCGCTCAGCCCACAGACGTTCCTCCTCAGACTGCAGTAATTCTCTACAGAAGGTGTGAGGGTGAGGGGGTTTGCTGCCAGGGTTAACTGTGTGTGCCTGCCTTAGGTTGCTGCCGGCTGCTCATGCTGGATCAGCTGCACTGTGCTGCTGTGGCCAAGCTCTTTGCTGCTCCTCTCAACAGTGTCAGGACAGGAGAGGGTGCTCCTTATGAGCTTGTGGAGAGGGTCTGTGAAGCTGTGTATGCTTAATAACAGAGAACAGGGGGGGAGGTAAAGGGCTTCTATACCCCCTGCTTTGCATACAAATCTCCACGGACATCTCAAAGAAAACAAAAAAAAACCTGTCAGAAAACAGACACAGGGAGCTGTGAAGTGTGTTACTTAATCACGACTGTGTCACTAATACACAGAGCAGGGAGGGATTGAACCATTCATGCCCCCCTGATCTGTTCTCTTAGTTATAGTCAAAGCTACAGACATGGTGATTATGAGTAACACATTCTCTGCTGTCAAATCCTTTGACCACAGATCAGCTCACCTTGCCTCACCTCAATTGTGTAGAGAGGCAGGTGGGAGCAGGCACACACAGGGTTAATGCAAGAGCACAGCTACACAGACACAGGACGCGGGGAAGAGAGCCCTCCCACACCTCCCCTACAGTAGCATCACAAGTGGCCTCTAATGTGGCAGGAGGTGATCTGTGCTTCGACTGTATTGAGAAAACTGATGATGTCACCAGCAATGACAGCTCAAGTGAGAACAAATCAACAGGTCGGGTGGCTATAGTGATTTGAGACAGATGATTGCCCACTCCTACTAAGGGATAAACTCAAAATCAGTCGGACATTTGTAATGAACATATATTGCAAAGCTGCTTGTTTTTTAAAGATCTTTTAATTAAAACCCAATCATTGTAGCGAGACAACCCCTTTAAATTCAATGTAGACAGAGCACAAGATGTTTGTTGTGACCTGGCCAAAACCCTTACATTGTCCCATATAAATACAGTTCTGTTCGAAAATTTTATGGAGGTGTGGAAAAAAAACAATGAAAACTTACAGACTACACAGTGAATCCCTACTAATCCCTACATAAATGTTATTGAACTAATAAAAAAGGTGGAAACTAAATACCAACCCTAAACAAACCCCTAGACCCTGACCCTAGCCTAGAAGGGGCGGACACCCTGAAAAGGGTGTCCCCGTACCGGAACCTGGCCCTGAATATGACCCTATAAAAATAGGGAACAGGGAAAGGACAGCAGTGATTACAATGATAAAGCCTCAAATATATGTCAGATGCATAAGATAATAATGATTACATATAATGGGAGGATAGAGAGCGCTATGCAGGTGTAACTGTATAGTTGTACAGTGCTCTCTATGATTTGGCAAAGCAGCAACGCCCTTCCTGATCAATACAATGACAATCTGCTCTTGATGAGTTGGAGGAGAGACTTCTGAGACCACTATAGTCACACCAAATGTTGATTTGATTATGATTTTCCTTTTGCTAATTTACTTTGCATTTTGTTAATTGCTAAAAATGAACTAATAACACTTCGATTTTTTAAAGCATTCTTAGTTTGCACCATTTTTCCATTCCTGCCTAAAGCTTTTGCACAGTCTTGTATTTGCATTTAAAGGGGTTTTGCCACAAAGTAAAATTGACGTGGGAATCTTGCAAATTAAATAATAAACATTTTCACCTTTCATCATTATTAAAAATTCTGGATCGTTTTTGTTTTAGCTGCTCCTTTAGTGATCCATTGTTTACAGCTCGTCTCCAGGGATACGACCAAGGTGAGAGCTCCTCAGTCCTGGTCGCACATGCTCAGACATCACCTCTCTTCTCAGGCAGCTATTGAGTGTTCAAACCCCAGGTGCCGTCATTCTTCTCCCGTCCTCTGTGCTCCTTAGTAATTAGTGTATATAAATAAAAAAATAACTTCAATGAGGTCTGTGCTTTGGTTAAAGGAAAAGAAATTCCACAGTTTGGTTCCTGGGATTTGAAACCTCGGACCCTGTGGCTGTGAGCAGATACTTTACTCTGAGGTACATTGGAATACTGGATTCTCTATACATAAACAGACCTTTCTTTGACTACAGGGCACATGATAGGCAATTCAAACAAATCACACAAGCCCCATTCTGAGCCCACACAGAGCTGAAGAGCTGGATGCAGGAGGCATGAAATGAGATTGTGGTAAAACCCCTTCATGACTGCAGTGTATTCAAAGGGCTTTCCCCTGCTCTGTCGGGTGATCGGGACTCCCAGTGACCCAACAGAGCCCGGGGAACGGCAGCCCTGCGGACCTAGAGTAGCTCCAGGGATGTCTGTGTAAGAATCCAGTGATCAGGGCAGACTGTGTGCTTATATAAATATGCTTATACATTACACATTAAGAGTAAAATAAAAAGTAAAACTGCTATCCCTTCATGGGATTTAAAAAAAAAGTTGTAGAAAAAAATAAATAAAATAAAAATAAATATTTAATAAAATAATAATTGTGCATACATTACACACACAAAGAAAAACTCTACACATATTAGGTATCCACACGACCGTAATAACCTGTAGAATTAATCTAACAAGTTATTAAGTGTGAAATGTGAAAAAAAAATTTTAAAAAACAACATTGAAAAAAAAAATCTGCAATAATTTATAAGTGAACTTAAACTATTCCCCCCAAAAAAGTACAAAAACTTGTTCTGGGTTAAAACAAGGCTCATGCAACTGCATCATTGAAAAAATAAAAAGTTACAAACTGTTTGAAACGCAAGGAGGCAAAAAACTAAAAAAACATGTGTTGGTCATTAAGAACATATTCAGCGTAGGCTTAAACGGGGTTGTCTCGTACAATGATTGGGTTTTAATTAAAGATCTTTAAAAAACAAGCAGCTTTGAAATATATGTTCATTACAAATGTCCTACTGATTTTGAGTTAGACTGTTCTAGGAGTGCATCAGCTTCTCAAATGTCGTATAGCAGCCGACCTGTTGATCTTATCTTACTGTGCTGTCAGGTCTGTATGACTCATCACTTTTGAAGACAGGAGCAGAGAGCCCTCCCACACAGAATGCTTCTGTAGTGGAGGGAGGGGGGAGGAGGACTCTGGCTTCTATGTCCCTGCTGGCCTGGATTTATTCTGTGTGTGCTGCTTCCCTCCTGCTCTCTACACAGATAGATGTGACAGCGTGATCCTGTGTGCTACTATAATCATGATGTGGTCTGTGGAAATGTCACTATACTAATATATATCAGATCAGGCATGTGAATATTCATGCTGTGCTGTACTATGATGACACATAGTAACAAATTCCCAGACTGCCTGTGTCTGTTCTGACAGGGTCTTGTTTGTTTGCTGGAAGACTGTGGAGACTTGTAAGCTAAGCAGCAGGGGATTAGGAAAAACATGCATCCCTTCTGCGATTTGCATAAACAGCAGCTTCACAGACTCTCTACACTCATAGATCTGCCCTCTCCTTGACAACAGACCTATGATGGCCACACAGGGTTAACTCTGGCAGCAAACCCCCTCCCATTGCTGTATAGAAGTTACGAAGCTGCACTGTGTGCTGAGGGGAGGGGGGAGAGGGAGCAGAAGAGACAGACAAGAAGCACGCCCTTCAAATTCAACTACCAGGCTCACTGTAAGGCTGAAAGCTTGTAATGAGACAACTCCTTTAAGGGGCTAAACTCCTTGAGAAGAGAACAAAACAGAAGACCATATCACAGGTAATGTTATACTGTACATTAAGGTATTACTCCCTTTAGTTTACCCCATTCCACTGTGGGCATAAGCTTCTACGTGATCAGACATTCTTGACATCAGTGGTTTGCACTTAGTATCTCCCCATCCTCTATTTAACTAGAACTCCCAGTGGACGCCGACAGACTGTGAAGGGATGCTGTAGTTTTGCAACACAAGTTGGTGGAGGGCCCATTAACTTTGCGTTACACAGGATATTAAAGTTGGCAGACCCTGCCGAAATAGTGGCATCAACCAATCCTTTAACCCTTTAATCCCTCCAAGGAAAAAAAATATGACTCTTCATTTTCTTCCTCCTCGCCTTCCAAAAGCCATAACGTTTTTATTTTTCCATCTCTATAGACATATGAGGGCTTTTATTTGGCGGGACAAGTTGTTCTTTCGTACGGTGACATTTGTCATACCATAGAATATACTGGGAAACCGGAAAAAAAAAGTGGGGCAAAATGTGAAAAAAAAAAAATGTACTTGCGCCATGTTTGCAGGATTTTTTTTTATGGAGTTCATTCTTCAGTAAAAATTATGTGCTCTCTGTATTCTATAGGTCGATACGCATCCAGCAATACCAAACATGTAGGGTTTCCTTTATGTTTTGGTGGCGTAAAAAAATTCCAAACATCTTCTATTTTTGACATTTGCGCCGCGGCGCCATTTTGTGCGACCAATAACTTTTTTTTGTACTAACACCTACGGATGTCAGTGAGGCGACATTTTTTGCGGGCTGAAGTGCACTTTTTCATTGCTAGCAGTTTGGAATGCATGCGACTTTTTGGATCAATTTTATTCAAATTTTTTTAATAGGACATGAAAATGACCAAATAATAACGCCAATTTTGACGTTTGGAATTATTTTTTCTTTCATATGATGTTCACGCGCTGGATAAAATGTTGTTTGATTTTATAGATAGGAACTTTTTCAGACGTGGTGAATAAACGAATATGATGTCACTTTTTTATTATTTTATTTCTTTTATTTGTAAAATGAGGGGTGATTTGAACTTTTAGCTTTTTATATTTTTTTTTATACTTTAAAACTTTTTTATTTTATTTTAACATTGAGTCCCCCTAGGGCACTTCACCATTAGGGGAGCAATCATTTATACAGCCTAATGCATTGCATAGACAATTCATTAGTGTGTACCACCTATGGATGGCACAGTATTCCCCACTAATTACACTGCCTGGGGCCAGAAGTGGGAGACAAACAGAAAACATAGTCAGTGATGGATGGACTTCACCAGGCTTCCCGGCTGCCATTGTCCAGCATCGGAATCCCACTACAGTTGAGCGGCACGTTTTGTCATTCATTAGATGCCGCCATGCCATGTTTGCAGCAGCGTCTAAGGGAATAACGATAAACAGCTGAGGGAGGGGGGCGCAATTAGCCGCTTACACCCGGAGGCTGTGTAGCTGCACAATTCCTTAACACCACCAGGACGTACCAATACGTGTGCATGGAGACCACCTGCCTGTTCATTTGCAAAGCTCCCGAGGAGGCTTTCACCATCATAGAGCGTTCCCTTTCTTGCTTTACATGCTTACATTATTACTTATAGTAATGATGGACACTTTCCAGACAGGAACATAAAAGTAACAGCAGAAACCACTGCATCCTTAAAGAGGTTTTCTCACTACAAAGATTAGCTTTCAACATGTAATATCAGGTAATTGAAGACTTTTTCTAAATATATTGGTCTTTCGATATTGCCCTGGTCAGGAGATAAGAGATTTTTCTGCTCTGAGTGCACGCAAGTTTCTTGGGTTCCATCCTATTCTCCCTCCCTTATTAGACAGAGAGCAGGGTATGGTATCACCATGGTCAAAGGAACAGTCCTGATCTCAAAATCAAATTAATTAAATAAATAATAAAATTGTATTCACTCCTCAGGGCTGTGCAGCTTTTGTTTACTAAAGATCAATTCTCCTGCACTTATGTCAGTGTGACTTTCCAGAACAGGCAGTCCCCGGGTTACGAACGGGATAAGGACTGTAGGTTTGTTCTTAAAGAGAACCTGTCACATAGTTTTTACCCCCCTGGCTGAGGACAGCACAAGCTAGTGTCAGACCTGCTGTTTCCACTGCTGTCCCCTTATTCTGTAAGATGCTGTATTTTTCGTGTATTTAATGCTCAAATCTCCCGTTTTAAAGCCAGAAGGTCATTCGAAGAGTCCCCTCAAAAAGTCAGTTTTTTTCAAACCCGGCAAATCGGAGGCTAGCCCCGCCCACCTCAACTGACAAACCTATTACTTTGAATAGGTAGAAACATGTGAATAACTGTCAGTGGGCGGGTCTAGCCTTTGGTGAGGGGTAAATGCTCTAAAACTGCTGCATCTTACAGAAAAAGGGACACAGCGCTGGAAACAGCAAGTCTGACACAGCTTGTGGTGCCCTCAGCAAGTGGGGAAAAAACTATGTGACAGGTTCCCTTTAAGTTGAATTTGTATGTAAGTCAGAAAAGGTATATTTAAATGTAACTCCAGCACAAAAGGTTTAGTTTTGGATAGCGCAGGGAAGGGTTTTTACATTTGTTTTGCTGTCTGTGCCCCTTGTTAAGAAGAATTTACTTCATTTTCACCTTATGTGCTGCTGCGGCATGCTGGAACTTGTCATTCCATAGCTACTATCTGCTGTGGAACATGGAACTACAAGTGCCAGCATGCCCCATAAGTCTCCCTTTGTAACTAGGGGACAGATGTAAGTCGGAACGGTGTAAGTCGGGGACTGCCGGTATATGGAAAGTAGCAAGGACACCAGTCTCCGGCCCAACAACACAGCCTTCATTAGGGACGATCATTGGAGAGTCTAGGGAGCTTTTGTTAGTAGGGATGGACAGGAGATAGAACATTGCAAAAAATTATTTCAGGACTAGCTAAAAAAAAACGTGGCAAGTGTGCAAAAGTCCCATATATAAAAAATTCTTTATTAAATAACCATCTTAAAAATATGTACATAATCCAAAATTGGTATTTCAGGAAAAAGACATGTGGACTGTTAGCTTACACGTTTCAGAACATAAGTTCCTTGTTCACAGCTCTAGGAGATGGAACAAATAGTTATGAGTAGAAGGGTAGCACTATCATAGTGGGGTGCTGTCACAAGCTGAATGGCACAGTCTTTTTACTGCACAGCCAATTACCACTTGGTAAAACTGCTCACATTTTAAAGTAGTTTTGCCATTTTTTGGGCCATAATTATTTTCAACTTCCTTCAACTATAGAAGCCGTGCCGTCAAAAACTGCATTTGCTAAAACACAAATGTCCTCATTTACTAATGTGGTAGCACCAGAAAAGGTAAGGTACTGCTCGACACAGGGGCACGGCTTAGCCAAAAGGAGTTTGCAGGGAAAGTTGGTGTTGCTGAAAGTCTGGCATAAAAAAGAAGTAGCGCTGGGAGATTTGGCCAAAAAGAAAATCTTGATTTTTTTTTCTTTTTTTTACTATGGAAAATTCTCAAATTTAATCTCAATTTTCTTATTTTTGCTAAACAAATGGGAAAATACTTGACAGATGTGTCTTGGAATTTTTTTTTTATGGGGGTTTTGCCACAAAGTAAAATTGACGTGGGAAGTTTGTAAATTAAATAGTAAAAATTTTCACCTGTCATCATTATTAAAAATTCTGGACCGTTTTTGTTTTAGCTGCTCCTTTAGTGATCCATTGTTTACAGCTCATCTCCAGGGGATACGACCAGGGCTGTGAGCTCCTCAGTCCTAGTCAGACATGCTCAGACATCACCTCTCCTCTCAGGCAGCTACTGAGTGTTCAAACCCCAGGAGCTGTCACTCTACTCCCGTCCTCTGTCCTCCTTAGTAATTAGTCAAACAGTGCAAATAAATTAAAAAAGAAACCTTAATCAGGTATGTGCACTGATAAAGAGAAATAAAATCCACCAGTTTGGATCCTGCAGGGATTTGAACCGGGGACCCTTGTGCCTGGAGGCAAAAGTTTTACCTCTGAGCTACAATGTAACTACTTACAGTTCTATACATAAACAGACCTTTCTTTGACTAAAGAGAGGAAAGGCCTGGTGATGTCATCCTGCATTGTCATATGATATACAATTCAAACAAATCACACAAGTCTCCTTCTGAGCACACACAGCTGAAGAGCTGGATGCAGGAGGTACGAAATGAGATTGTGGCAAAACCCCTTTAACATATAAGTGTATTTCTTTGATTGCTTCTATTAGTCAAACAGCACAATATTTTCAGTGCCGTTTGGCTTAGGTCCCATTCACATACCATTTCAGGCTTCTGCCGGGGGATATGTTGTAAAAGCATAAAAAACAATGTTTGGTCTTTCACAATGGTAGATGTTTTAGGTGTCGGAAATGTGGTATATCAGGCTTTTCTGTCCACCACAGAAAGCGTTTTCTATTGTAAAATAAACTTAACAGTCCAAATAATGACAGGAAAAAAATACCACAGCAAGTTGCACAATTTTTTTATTAAAAGGACAGACATCACAGAAAATTTACGGACCCTAATGCAGTAGATTGGGTCTGTTGGACGCTGTTAGCATCTGTCACGTAACGAATCCCACACCCTCTCTGAGATGGAGGCTCCAAACGGAACCTCTGCCCCAAAATTAAACAAAACCCTTCACCAAAAGTTTTCCGCTTCGTATGAAATAACTTGCCCCCCCCTAATTTTAATATTCCTTAGCGGGGCTTGCACAATACATGACCACAGCTGATATGTGGCCCGCCAAAGGGGTTTTCCAGCTTTTGTTTTTCTTTGAAATTATTTTCAGGATATTGCTGCCCTTCTAAAATAAAAAAAAAATCTTTACAAAACAGACCCGACTTAAACCTTTTTTTTCCGACTTCATCTGTCCCTATTACAAAGGAGACTTAGGGGGTATGCTGGCACTTGTATTTTCCATGTTCCACAGCAGATAGTAGTTTGGGGGGGAACCCCAAGTTCCCATGCCACGCAGCACATGAGGTAAATTTCTCATCAGGGCACAGACAGCAAAAACAAATGAAAACCCCCTTTCCCCTGACTAAAAAATAAAAGAAAACCTTTTATCTGGAGTTAATTTAAAAACATATACCTTTTCCACTTACAACAAATTAAAATTTAAAGAAAACCTATAGTCCCTATCCCATTCAAACCCGGGACTGCTGAAAACATCTCACCGGGGTCCCCCTCCTCTGCCCCTTCCCTTTTTACTTCTGTGCTCCAGCTGAAAGGGACGCCACCGCGGCAGCAGTCATAGGCCATTATCTGAAGTTAATGTTCGGCCGTGCTTGAAGGAAATCCAGATAATGACAAATGACTGCCAGGTGAGAGGAGAGGGAGAATAAATATCCTGAAAAGACAATTTTGTTTTTTATGTTTTTATTCTTTTTACCAAAGAAATATTTTGTAAAAAAAAAAATTTTTTATACTGCCTTTTCTATGCCATTTTTTTTTTCTTGTGTCAGAGTGTAAAAGGGCTTGTTTTTTGCAGGCGGTACTGTTTTCTTTGGGTAATATTATGGTGTTCACATGACACTTTGATTGCATTTTACCAGGGTTTTTGGAAGGTGGAACAAACAAAATACAGCAATCCTGGTATTTCTTTTTATAGCAGTCACGGTGTGGTAAAAATGACATGCTAACATTACTGAGCGGGTGGATATGATTACAGCCATAACCAATTTGTATACGTGTTTATGTTTTACTGTTTTAACAAGATAAATAATTTTACACACTTATTTTTGCATTGTCGTAGTCTGAGAGTAAACTATTTTTCTAGGTATAGAGCTGTGTAAGAGCTTGTTTTTTGCGGGTGGAGTTTACATTTTTATTGGTATAATTTTTGTGGGTACATGACTTTTTAATCTGCTTTTAATCTATTTTTTTTGAAGTGAGGATGTCAAAAATACTGCAATCCTAGTAGTGTTTTTTATTTTTAACAATGCTCACCGTGCATTATACGTGACATGTTAGTTTTCCCGGGCCCATATTTTTAAGCTTTTACCCAATTTTGTGGTTTTTTTTTTGTTTTAGAAACCCTTTAAAAAAAAAAAATTAAAAAATTTTTTTCATGTAAAACAATATTTATGCATCACTGTCTTCTGATATCAATAACTTTATTTCTCCGTATACAGAGCTGTGTAAGGGAATTTTCTAGCGTGATGAACGGTTGTTTTGATTGGTACAACTTTAGCATAGATATATCTTTTTGATTGCTTTTTATTCTATTTTATGCCCAGTGGGGATAAAGAAACTCAATTCTGCCAATTTGTGGGTTACATAATGTGACAGATTTATATGCTAGGTCATTACACATGCGACAATACCAAATGTGTATTTTATTTTTCATCTTTTTTGAAAAGATTGCCGTTTGTAATGGGAAAGGGGCAGTGTACAGGTTTTGTTTAAATTTATTTGTGTTTATTTGTTTTAGTTCCCGTAGAGGACATATCAGTTTCTATTAGATCTTGCTACAATACGGGGGACTCTAGTATTGTATGTCAACACCTGCCCAAAAAGTGCCCCCCTTTTACGGCTGGACGTGGCGATGTCAGAAAAACTCGAAGTTTAGCTTTTAGTCATCAGGCAGCCATCGGCACTCTGTGATGGTGTTGCGGGGACGCTGATGGAGTCAGAGGGAACTCCCTCCTTCTGTCACTCTAAGCTGCCACAGTTGCATTTAACAGCAACAACTAAGGGTTAATTGTCCACTACCGGAGTATACGCTGGTCATTTTGTGTTAACCCCTACCAGACTATCAAAAAAAACTTACATCAAGTGTCAGGAAAAGGTTTAAAAATATACACCCCTTTAAATTAGGGTTTGGGAGAGCCCAAATTTTAAAGGGGAATCTGTCACCAATTTTTTTTTTTTGGGGGCTAATTAGAACAAGATACGGATCGATATTCTTTTCTTCTTAGCCGGTTTTATTTTCTGATTGTAGATTATACAGATTGTTGTCTGTATATGATTATGGGGGCAGCCTTCTTGCCTGAGCTGCTTTTAATAGCATTTAGAGAGATGCTTTACAGCAGCTACATGGACATAGGAGCCTGTGAACAGGATCAGACCCATTGACTTCTATAGGAGTGTTGTCGAGGCATGCTTTATGATCAGAAAATTACCTACTGTTTATCGCGTGTTTTGAATTTTGTTTTTGTGGGGGGTTGGGCAGATCACTATTTTTTAAAAATCTTGCAGTTTTCACTTTTGCCAGTAGGCCTTATAATATTCTAACACTTCCTGTTCTGTAGAGAAAACTTTTCAGCAGTCTCTTTCTTACCAGAACAGTCAGCATTATACTGAAAGGTGACACCAATGTGTATCGATCACACAGGATCCACCAGTCACAATAGGAGATAGTTACAGGTCCCCCTTCTCTCTCCCCCCCTCCCTGCACACTGACCTCTTCCCAGGTCACAGAGCATGCCTAGAAAACTCTCCTATAGAAGTCAATGGGCTCCTATGTCCATGTAGCTGCTGTAAAGCTACTGCACCTTTAGGTTTTAGAGCAGAAAACATGTTTGAATAGGTGTTTAAATTATTAGAAACTTGGAAGAGTCCATTAGCTCTTGGAAAAATCTACTATTTAAGCCAAATATCCCCAGTTTACTTTATTGTAAGGTGAAGAATACATCACCCATTTTCCATGGAAACAAACACCAAGCTGCTGTTGACATGTGATGTGAATATGTTTTAGATCAGGTAAGAAGTATGCTAGGCGGCCATCAGTCATTATATGCTAGGCGGCCATCAGTCATTTCTGGGCCCCCTGCCTGTTCACTAATTCCTATCTTATACCACATCCTCAGACTCCTTTTGTTAAATTTGATCAGGGCCCCTGACAGTACTAATACTATGCTGATGGTAGTATGTACTTTAATGATAATCTGAGTATTTGGAAGTTCATGTGATGATCTTCAGGCATGGATACGATGAGTGAGGCAGCGCTGGGTATTTGAAAGAGCAATAATTAAAGAAAATGTGACCTTTAATAAGATCTGTCAGCATAGAAAGCCTGTTTTGTGATACTTTCCAGATGGGGAAAAAACAAGGTCACAGTTTCAAAGTAAAAAAATCCTTAAAGTGAAGCTGCCAAGTAATTACTAACGCAGGTTGTATAGGGGGAAGAAAACCCGCACGCGAAAAGTGGGGGGCAATTTGGAGCAGGATTTCGGGATAAAAAGCAGAGTAAAACCTGTCAGGACTCTTAGAAGAGAGTGAGAGTCCTGTTTACCCCACCCACAAACACCGATTGACAGCTTTCCAGGTATAAATGCATGTACAAAGTAATTTCTTTGGGCAGGGTAAGCAGGACTTTCACTTTCTCTTATGGGGTCCTATCAGGATTTTATGTTTTTTACTTAGAAACCATACTCAAAGTCAAACAGTGGTCCCTCTACATACAATATTGATTCCAGGAAGACCATTGTACTGTATGTTGTTGAAGCCATAACGATGGAAAACTGGTAATTTGTTCAAAAGCCCCAAAATGTGACCTCCTAACATAATGCAAAATGAAGATTAAGACAATGAAGCAGAAACTAAAACAGATGAAACCAGTCCTTACATATAAGGGTAGTCACATGATGGATTTCGATTATTTTTTGCGGGCAGATTACAAGCGTAATCCACCACTAAACAGCATAAGAAACTGTTGAAAACTGACAGTGAATCGTCTCCCATTGATTTTTCGAGTATTTTGGGTGGAAAAAGGGAATTGACAATAAAAACTTTGACCATTTTTTATCACAAACAATACATAAGTACAGGAGGCAGAAAATATGTCTGACATTCACACTTTTTCCCCTCGTCAAATTTCCCCTGACAAAGAAACATTTTTTTCCGCCGCGACACTTTCAGTTTTAAAAATCCATGTATGTACCTAGGCAAGCAGTCGGGAAGAGTTTCGGGAAGCGGGAAATCATTTTCTATACGGGACGAAGCTTATTTTCATTATTTTTATATACAATGGGGCTCTCACCAGGTCCCAAAAAGGACCCTCATCCTAGCACACAAAGGCAAAAGTACCCACTGTAAGAGCCAACAACCCCCAAATCACTGCATGCACCTCACAATACATGTAAGACATACAGGACATTTTACCACACACTAAAGAGGCCTACTAGATCCCCAATCACTGCATACACCTCAATAAACAGTAAAGCAGTACAAGAAATGTAGTACCGCACTGCACTTAGAGGGGGCGCTACAACTGCCAATCACTGCATGCACCTCACTAATACATATAAGAGCATACAGGAAAATTTAAACCCCCGCACTGTACTGAGAGAGTGCAAAGATCGCCAATCACTGCATCACCTCACTAATACATGTAAGAGCATACGGGAAATTAGTCCCGGGCACTGTACGAGAGAGGCGCACTAACTGCCAATCACGCATGCCCCTCACTAATACATGTAAAAGCAACAGGACATGTAGTACCCACTGTACTGTAGAGGGGAATACTAGACCCCCAATCACTGCATGTACCTCACTAATACATTAAAAGCAGTACAGACATGTAGTACCGCACGTATTTTAAAGGAGCACAGCCCGCCAATCACTGCATGCATGCAATAAACAGAGGTTTTATAGGAAAATGTTCATGAAATTTGGCTGGACAGTGTTGGGGGGTTGTTGTGGGGGTTTTTTAAAACACAATGTTTCAAAGGTTTCTCATGGGACATTGTATGTTGAAAATATTGTATCCTGAGGCCATTGTGACTTGCTGATCTCCACAGGTTTGACTTACATAAACTAAGTCAAATTCAATTAGGGTTTTCTGATTTACCTCTTGGACTATGTTTAAATGTTTGCTCCGAGGAGTTAACCTTCAGGTGGGCAATCTGACTCCGTTGGGCCTGTCTGGACTGCAGGTTGCCTTTAGTTTACATTCACTTCAAATTCACATAATCCAAACCAGTAATGGTAATAAACAAAACTAGCGTATTTTTTTTTTAGATTTTTTTTATTAGCTGCTTTGAGTCTATACAAATATTACAGTATAAAGGTATGCATTTACCAAGTTTCATTCATCCCTAAACACAAAAACAAATGGAAAAAAAAAATAAGAACACAAAGCAGCAGATTAGATTTATTGCCAAAACAGGTTCATATGAAACTGAATAGGGGAATGTATATACATTTTCAAAAAGATTTTTTTCCACAAGTTACTATTATAATGTGCATTTTTGAGCATTCTAACCATCTAGACTCCATTAGAAATACCAATGCTTGTTGATAGAGTGAACGGCAACACTTCAAGAGTCCAGGTATATATATATTTTTTTAAGGAAAAAAAAAAGTTTTTAAAGTGCACCTTTTGCCCACACGGAGACAACCACCTTGGTATTCAAATTTTTGCCCAAGTGCAGGGTGTTAGGCTTCACATAACATTGAGAAAAAAGAAAATGAAACAAAAAACTCTAAAAAGACGCTTATATTACTTGCACATTTTAGTGTTAATATTTGTATTCACTATACATACTTTTCCATTACTACCAAGATTTAAAAAAAAAAAAAAAAAAAAAAAATATGGGAGAACAAATATAGTAAAAATAATCTGAATAGTCTAAAATCTCCAACAAAGTGATATAAGCAGTAGCACTTGCACAATAAAAAAAAAAAAAAAAAAAAAAAAAAAAAAAAAAAGTGGTAACCATACAGAATTGGGCAAGTTCTAAGTTGCAGTGGTCTTTCAGAATGTAAAATTTTCAGCATTTTTTTTAAATAGAGGTTTTAAATATTTGCATGTCTGAATCCCAAAAAAAACCCAAAAACAAAAAAAGGAAAATAAAAAGTTGTGGTAGCCCTAAAACGTCACAAATATGCATTCTGCATAAAAAGGAGCAAGTTTTAGTGTACTAAACAAACAATGCACATTAAGTGAATGTGTGAATAAAAATGCAACCCTTCCCCTAAAAAAAAAAAATAAAAAAAAAAAATAAAAATCCTATGCTAGTCAGCGTGAAGTAGATCCCTCTAAAACAAGCTAGGCAGATAGATATTTATGGATCAGCAAATATTCATAACATCAGCAAATTTGAGATAGACCGTAAGTGAAGGCCATCAATTCACAAAAAAATTGGTTACCACAGTAAAAAAAAACAAAAAAAACAAAGAATACTAATCAAACATGTGCCAAGTCTTTATGTGTCACTACTGAGGGCACAAAGCACTATAGAAGATGGGTAGATAGGCAACTTAACCTCGTAATACAGCTCCTAAATAGTGGGAGATATACTGCAAAAATAAAAGGTGAAAGTAAAAGCTCTTTGCATATTAGAATTATTTTAAAAAAAAATATTTATATATTTATAAATCTCTAGAAAGAAAAACTAAGCCAATGTGAACAATAAAGATTTATAGTAGCACAGAGCAAAGCAGTGCATTAACCTCGAGGTCCCAAAGACAAATGGTTAATAAACTGCGTCCTAAGAGCAAGATCCCGAATGCTTTGACAATAGTTTAAAAAAAAAAAAAAATAATAATAATTGCAAGAGTCTATGAAATAAAAGCTTAAAAAAAGGGAGACATCAAGGTCAGAGGAGGAGTGGGGCAGGGTCTTTGTAGGCACTTCTGTCTGGATTGTATTCTTCCACAGTGAGGAGCTAAAGAAAGAAAACAAAAAAAACAGGTTTAGGAGTACATTAAGGAGAGACTACATTTAAAAGAATCAAAAAAACACTACACAACATCTGAAAATTCATATTCTACATAAACATTTTCTACTAAAAATATGAATAATGTAATTCCAAAACGTTGGAGGAACAAGCTGAAATCGTGTAAACAGGAGGTTCCTTCCCCCTCGACACCTCCATCTTCATGTGGAGACCGATTAGTACCCGCAGCCATTAGGACATCAGTGCTGAAGCGGAGGTGTGTGGTGGTAGTGAAGTCTTTAAATGGGTTGTCTCACTACAAGGATTGCTGCTTTTTATGTTAAAGATCTTGCAAAAACAAGTCACTTTGCAATATGTGTCCATTAACAGTGTCCTACCTATTCTGAGATATCCCCTCGGTGTGTGTGTGTGTATGTATATATATATATAAAAATGTGTGCGTGGAACTACTCCAGGTAATACACACATCCGCGCGCGCGCGTGTGGTGTGTGTGTGTGTGTGTGTGTGTGTGTTGTTGTGTTTGTGTGTGTGTGTGTGGTGTATGTATGTATGTATTATGTCATATTATTAGTTACATATAACAACACACACACATACATACACAAGGGTGTGTGTATTACCTAGAGTAGTTCCACGCACACATTTTATTGAAGCGTTTATTGAAGAGACTGGAAGTTTGCACAAATCTCCAACATAACAGGGCTGGTTCTCGGGGTGGACAGGACTTGGGACCACCCACAGCCCCTCTCCTCCATTCACTGCACTCAGCAATCCTGGTTATCTACCGTATTTTTCGGACTATAAGGCGCATTATCAATGAGCGCCTGTGAAGTCTTCTTGGTTCATATATAAGGCGCACTGAATTATAAGGCGCGGCGCATTAAATGAAACAAAGCTCAGACCACAAGCCAAGGTTCATTCAACACTTTCACAATAACTCTCAACTTGTAAAGTTGTAACAAAAGTCAATACATGTACATATTTCCGTGCCGTATCGCAGCCGCAGATTTACAATGGTCCTGCCACCCCATGTAAAGAATGGGGATTGTAATTCCGTCGCGAAATACGTGTCACACTTAGTGAAGCTTATTTGCAACTGATTTCGGAACGTATTTACGTTGGAAATCCGACGTGAATCAGTTCTGAAATCAGCCGTGTGACCATAGCCTCAGGCTATGTTCACACGGTGTATTGGCAGGGCGTAATTACGCCCCGCAATTACGCCGTGTGGACGGGGGCGGGGCGGGAGCAGGGTAGTGAGCGGGGGGCCGGCACTTCGCCGGCCCATAGACAATCACTGCTAGCGGCGCGTATACGTCGCTAGAAAGTGACATGGAATTATCTCCCCGCCCGGCGGCTTCGCCGGGCGGGAGAGGAGACGTAATCCATAGTTCTCTATGAGAACTGTGAATTACCGTAATGAATGGGCCGTTTTCAGCCCATAATTTGCGCACTTCGGCGCGTAATTACGGACTGAAATACGGCCCATTTTAAGCCGTGTGAACACGGCCTTAGTGACACTTATGTGCAACTGATTTGTAACTGATTTCGGAACGTATTTACGATCGGAAATCAGTTACAAATCAGTTACAAATAAGTGTCACTAAATTAGCTGTAAATACGTTCTGAACAAAACCCAAGTGAAGAATTGATTCATATATCAGGCGCATCGGACTATAAGGCTATGTTCACACGGCTTATTCAAGCCGTAATTGCGAGCCGGATCGCGCTCGCAATTCCGGCTTGAATAAGGGGCGGGTGCGGGGGCGCTGCCCGCCGGCCCCATAGACTTGCATTATCCACGGCGCGTATTGCACTTGGATAATATGCAGGTGACTTTCTCACCGCCCGGCGGAATCCACTGTTCTCTATGAGAACTGTGGATTACTGTAGTTTCTGCGACGGATTGGAGCCGTACTGCAGCGCAAATCCGGCGCACAGTACGGCTCCAATCCGCGGCCAAATAAGCCGTGTGAACGGCCCCTAAGGCGCACTTTCGATTTCTGAGAAAATCATAGGCTTTTATGTGCGCCTTAAAGTCCGAAAAATACGGTAATAACTGCCCTATACAATGTCTCAATAAAACTAATATGTAATAATGTAAAGATCTGTGGTCAGGTCTGGATTAGCGAGGGGACATATGAAAGAGGTTTATGGAGAACAAAGACTTTTGAAAGGGGAACCACACGTAACCATCTTTCCATCGGTTTTCAGATGGATAGGTTCCCAGAACAGTCACCATGGAGGATGGGTGGGTACACAAGGTGCTCTTACCCCTACACTATGGGAGTCACAAGCTCCACTTGATGCCAACCCATTCATGGCACCATCTTTTACACAGGTATGTGCGCACATCCATTTCTATACATGATGAAAAGGATTAAAGGGACACTGCCATTAATTCTTTTTTTCCACATATTGACAAGCAAGTAATTTTGTTAAAAAAATAAAAAAAAATCTAATCTAACCTCTCAATTTTTAAATTACCCCTATGTAAAGGTTCTGGTTTGTCCCCTTGGGAGCCCTGATAGCAAGGCAGTGAGGATTGCTTGATTGTTTTCTTACAGGCTGGCTATGGCCTGAAAGATGTAAGTGTTACTAGCAGCAAATGATAAGTGTGAAGAAAGCCCCATCCTCAGTGCAGCTAAAGATGAACCCATTATCCTTTTATGTATTGATCTGGTTACTGCCCTGTGGTATAGTCTAATCTTATCTATCCCGGTCCATAGAGCAATAGAGCGATCAATACCTACTACTTGTAATGAGACTACATGCAGATCAGCTTTTTATTTGCAGCACCAATAGTAAACAGAGATTAGTCTGCTCGGCCATTTAGAAGTTTTACCCCTTTTTTTTCCCATCTCAGGCGGAGAAGGGCAACATTATAAATGAAGTTTTTTTTAATTTCATGGGACTGCTAAAATAGAAAAAAAGGCACATTTCTAGCAAAAATGTTTTTTTTCAGGCATATGGATTTAAACAAAAAAAACAAAACAAAACACTATCTGATGGAAGTGTCTCTTTAAGGAGATCAATTTTCAAATGGCAACTACGGACACCATGCTGTGGACCGAAGATTCTGGCTGAGGACATTGTACCTTGCTTGGGTGGAGTTAGGCCATGTGATCAGTGTATGCCATCCTTGCTCCATGGTCACTGTAGCCATCCATTCCATAATCTTGGTCCATATCTACCATGTGGTCGGGTGGAAGATCCTCGGCGTACATGGTACGATAATTTTCCATTTCTGCAAGAAAAGAATCGTTATTTGGACAATTCTAAACGACTAAATCTTGTAGAACATACATAAGAAATAGGGCTAATGTGTTTGATGTGGGGGGGGGGGGTGAAAATGTAATTTTCTGTAGCATTTCCACTGATCAGCAACAGAGCAACTGATCAGCAACCACATATTAGAAACAAAAAATAAATAAATTGGAAACTTTGGTAACTGTCATGCTAGTTTGCTAGGAGAACGCCCTGCTAATAAGCTGGTCATGGGGAATCTGCTGCAGGAACCCCAGTAATCAGCTGTGATCACTATGGGAGTTCTATTGCCCTGCAGCGCCACCACAGGGCATATGAGGCATTACACAGTAAAGTCAATAGTTTGATATGATGCATTCTCTAGAGCGAGAGAAGCTTATTATAGACCCACTCAATAATAGAGAAGGGCCCTGCACGAGAGATCATCTATATTATCTCATTATTCCATAAGTAGGTAAGTAAATAAAAAATTTTAACGCCTATAAATAGTTACAAAGGACGTGTGGCCATTCCTGGTGTGTTTTAGTAAACGTTAGTATTCCCTATAAAGTAACAATTCTGTAACATCTTTTCTTAAAGGGGTTTTCTCACCAAATTGATTAGCTTTAAACATGTAGGCAAAGGTAAAGTCTATTCCCAAATACATTGCTGTTCTGATTTGGCTCCTGTTAAGCTGGGAACAGATCTTATCTCCTGCTTTTGCACACAAGCTTCCCTAGTTACCGACCACCTCTCTCTGCTCTTACAGGCTGCAGCAGTGGCCAGAATGGTGATATCACTTCCTGCTCTGTTTCTTATCTTAATGACAGGAACTTATTAAATTACTGACGAGCTATAACTCTTTAGAGCTCTGTAGCCTTGTACACTGCTATTTATAAATCTCCAGCACTCCTGTCACTACCAGAATCAGCTAGAAATACCAGAGCGGATATGCCCAATCATTGCTGTAGACCCCTCCACAGCCCTGACCAGGAAGTGCGGGTCTGAAGCTGGCTGTGGCTCTGTGAAACAACGCCATTACATCTCTGTGTTGTGCTGTTCCCATGTTATTCTTCCTAGAAATTTCTAAATCTTTCAGCTGGGTGTTAACTGGGGATGTGTCCCTGCGCAGTCTGTCATGGTCCAATCAGTGCTGACAAACCATGTGTACAGGGACACTCCGTTTTAAAAGTTGAGAATGGTAACGCCCAGCTGACAGATTCAGTGCTCAATTGCTAGGAGGAACAACAGAGGAACCGCATAATACAGAGATAAGAGAAGAGGCTCCAGAATTGTTATATAACAGGGAACACAAGGATTTACTAAAATAGACCTGTCAGGAGCGGTCACAGGGCCTCTTCAAGGGGATTTTGCAGGAGTTAAGAAATCCCTGCACTTTATGGATCTATCCACATGCATGTAAAAAAAAATATATATATATATTTTTTTACTTGTACACATTTGTGACCCACACCGCTCAACTTTATGGTGTACTTCCAATAGTAGAGCATCTGAATTGGGCCCTGACCTACAGTTCCCAAATTTATCAGTTTCCCCCCAATAACATCACACACACGGGCAGACTTCAAGCGTCATTTTATGCTGCACGTGTGCTAAATATGTACTTCCCTGAGAAACCATGCAGGAGCCTGCCCATGTACAGGACTTCATTGCTGACCACATGAAGACTGAGTGAGGAAACGTGCAGGTCTAGACCCACCAATAAGGGCAGATTGTCCAAAACGCGTCAATGAGGGAGCCAGATACATGGGGCGACAGGTATGATTTTTGTTGCCCAGGCGACCATTTTTATACACCTAATAGCCTAGAATGCGCCTGATTTGTGAACCCGTTCTACAGCGGATCATAAATCAGGCGTATTCTAGCGCTAGGGCGACCGTTCTGGATCAGGTAAACCACTTTGCAAGTGCTCTACCTGTCCCAGCAGTAATGCGTCTAGAATTGCCGTAGCGATGCTATAAATCTATAGCTTCCCACGTTTCTAGTGCACCCCACCTCCCGCACGCCCCCCGAAATCAGGCGCATTACAAAGTGCTGCTTGCACTCTAATGCGCCCAGGAGTGGCGTGTGGGAGGGATTTCAGTGCGCCTGATGTCTGGCTGAAAAGACAGCAGATATCTGGCGCAGCCCGGTTCATACATGTCCCCCATGGTGTTTACATATCAATGCTTTTTATTTTTTTAACCGATCTGGAATAAAAGTTTGAACCTCTATTTCTACTCGCTTTGGGCGTGCTGGATTATCCCTTTCTGTTGGACTGTTTGTGCTGCACCTTTAGGCTGCATCCCCACAGCAAGGGACATATACCGGTCGGTTTATCCGGTCGGTTTGTCCTTTTCTCCATGATGAGCGGAGAAAAGCCCTCCTCCCTTCACAAGCACAGATTCCGCCCGAAAAGCAGATGGAAGAATGCGCAAGCACAATGTTTTTCGGGCAGACGGAAAACCCGGGCAGCAGTCCCCACTGCACGGGTTTTCCATAGAGTCCCGTTGTGCTCATTTTCGGCCGCTTTTTCAGGCGGTCTGCAAAACCACCTAAAAAAAACGTCCGAAAACCCGTGCCGTGGGGACATGCCCTTATCCTGAGGCTGGATCCAGGCACCCCGCATTTTCTACTAACTGGTAGTCAGACCATCTACAAAAGGGTGGGGAGCTGTGCATACATATTACTTTTCTTCAACTGGATGTATATGAACCGGCATGTTAACAGCAGTGAGGAGATCAGGGGAAATTAAAGGTGATGTATCGCTTCCTTAGTTTGGCTGATTCACACTGCTCTCAGCTTCTCAACTCTGCAAATGCAGGGGCGTTTCTTCCCCTCCCAGCTGGGTGACATCGTCCCCCTCTTCTCTATGCATGGGGGCTCCCGAGACACCCCCCCCCCCCCCTTCCCTCTCTGAGTCCACATGTCACTGTGTCTCTCCCTATCAGCCTTATTTTGTAAGAGCTGTATACATACCACAGGCTGCATTCAATCTAGACTGAGCAACTGATCTCTTCTCCTCTCACAGCTGGAGATTTGTTACAGCTTTCTATGAACGGCACAGATCTCCCTTCTATGCAGGAGAGTTGGGGACCGGGACAAAACTGTTATGTTTTCTCATTGTAGAATCTGTTGCAGTCTGTTTCTGCTGGGTGTGGAGAGAGAAAATGCTACGGCCCCTAACTCTGAGTCAGGCAGGGATCGACACAAATTGTGCTGTTTCCTGATTGTGTAAGCCCTTCAGTGTAATTCTGTTTCTTCTGGCTGTATAAAGTGAAAATGTGCCGGTCCCTTACTCTGAGTGAGAGACACAGGAATGCTCGCTGTACAGAATGTAAATGAGCTCTCAGCTAGTGAAATGCAAGGAGGAGGGATCCAGAGGGATCCGACCAGGACTGGATATCAGTGTAAACAAAAACACAAGATAAGGAATACTGTGAATACAAGACAGCTTTGCTAATGACATCCAATTGCAAAGTTGCTTGTTTTCACTGTCCCCTTATTCTGAAGACCATTTAATGAAATGATACAACCCCTTTAAGAACCCCTAAATGAGAACTTGGTTCATCACTCACTGGTCCTCAGTGAGCCAGGTGTGGCCTTTCACTAGCTATATATAATTCAAGGATGATGGAATCCAACGCACCAAGAGTCTCAAAAAATTATTTGAAATCCACAAAAGCGGTAACATTTCGGCTACGCAAAGCCTTTTCAAGCCAAGACAAGTCATAGCATACAACAGCCAGCTATTCATATTGTTGGGGCCATCACATGGTTTTTTTATGGACTGAAAATAGAGACGACCTAACATTGAGATTCCCGGTGCCTTGGATTCTGTCTTTAACAAACTCCGCTCTACTACATCTCAAAGGTCTCAAACTAGATAAAACAGTAGGTTCTACAACTTACCATCTGGGTAAGGATCTCCAATGGGGATCATGCTTTGAGCCTACAGGAGAAACAAAAAAAAGAATTCGTCATCTACACCTGAAGTGGTGATCTGCAAATCACCTGGAATAAAGAGAAGGAGTAGAGGTATTCTAGGTAACCTAGTGGAGCTCCGATCACTCACCGCTTCCCAGGCTGCGGGGTCCTGGCGGAAGATCGCATTAGTCAGCTCTACAGAGACTCTCTTCCTGTAATCGGGGTTCTTGTCCTCGGAGATGCGGAACAGGACGGCAGCGGCGTAGGTGGCTACAGAAGAGAAGGGAGAACCATAGTCATCTAATGCACATCCACAGGAGATCACCACTCCCTGCCAGATTCGGGGGAAACAGAGGGAACCTTACCTGTGCCCTCATTACGGGAGTGCAGCAGCTCCATAAGTGGAGCAGAGGCTCCCTCAGCATCAATGGTCTCGGCAGCCTCCTTGTCCTGGGCCAGCTCACACAGCACTCCTGCTGCCACTCTCTGGATGTTCTCCACTGGGGAGTATAGGAGCTGGAAGGGATCAGAAAGCATAGAATGGTATTACATGGAAGAGGAATGCACAACCGTGTATATAACACATTACATAGGGACCAATTGGCTGTATTTGTATTTCCAACACCCTTAAAAGCGTAGTCAAAGTCCTCCGAGGATAATATCCGCGCTGCCGATATCCCTTCTCGGTAAGGAGCCCACATTGCACTACCACTGATGATCGAAATGAAGTAACTGTCTATGTCTAAGGGGTTTATTTTATTAACAATTTATTGGCAACCAATAAAGTAATATATAAAAGGTATCAAAATATAAAGAATACTGGTGTACACTTGACACTTTCTCAGCTTCTCTCCTCTATCGTATAACCCTATATACCACAGAGCTCAGCTTCTTTCCTCTATTATATAAGAGCTCAGCTTCTCTCATCTATCATATAACCCTATATATCCCAGAGCTCAGCGTCTCTCCCTCCATCATATAACCCTATATATCCCAGAGCTCAGCGTCTCTCCCTCCATCATATAACCCTATATATCCCAGAGCTCAGTCTCTCCCTCATCATATAACCCTATAATATCACAGAGCTCAGCTTCTCTCTATCATATAACCCTATATATCCACTCACTCCTCGGCCACTTATACTTAGTATCGACCTCAGTCCAACTGCTCGTTAACACTCTAATTTCAAATCAGCCAATCACATGGCGCAACTCATGCATATACCCATTAGACATGGTCAAGACATCTCCTGCAGTTCAAACACGAGCATCAGCTATGGGAAGAACGTGATATTGAGTGCCTTTGAACGTGGCATGGTTTTGGTGCCAGAAGGGCTCGCTCTGAGTATTTCAGAAACTGCTAGATATCCTGGATTTTTCACGCATCAACCATCTCTAGATTACAGAGAATGGTCCCGAAAAAAGAAAACCATCACATGAGCGGCAGTCTCTGTGGGCGGAAATCGCCTTTTGATGCCAGAGGTCAGAGAATGTGCAACTGGTTCAGCTGATAAGATAAGCAACATGACTCAAATAGCCACCCTTACAACCCAAGGTAGACAGAAGAGCTCTCTAACGCACAGTAGGCGAACTTTGAGGCAGATGGGCTATCAGCTGCAGAAGACCACACCGGTGCTTCCTCCCGCCTTTCACTAAAACCAGGAAACTGAGGCTCAATTCTGCCCAGCTCATCGAAATGGAACTAGTATAAGATTGGAAAAACTGCCTGTCTGATGTCTCGATTTTGCTGCGACATTCGGAGTAGGGTCAGAATTTGGCGTCAAACTAACATAAAGCATGGATCCATCCTGCCTTGTATCAACTTTATCAGAGCTCGTCTGGCTGTCATGTTGGGGAATATTTTCTGCACTCATTGGCCCTCTTGGTACTATTGAGCATCGTTCAAACACCTTGTGAATCTATGCCACGAAAATTGAGCAGTTTCTATCAGGCAAAAGGGGGTCCAACCCGTATACTATCAGGTGTTCTCCCTAATAAAGTGCCGTGATTATTCTCAGTGATCAACCAGATCCTGGATTACTGCCTTCTCTCATCAGCTCCTCCATTCTCTGCGTCTTAGCTGCAGATGGGCCTTTAGGGGTTATACACACTAAACAATGCTACAACTTGTGTGTCGCCTATTGATTTTCCATCTCTCATTGAAGAAACCCCGGCCATTCCAACATCCCGGAAATATGGATGAAGTTAATGGAGCAATTAGATGCAAATGACTAATTAATGAGGCGGTATGCTTCCAGCTCAGGACTTCCATGCCAATCGATTAGAGCGTGCAGCGGGCAGCTCTGGAATATCCAGGGACCTCGGCTGCACAACACTTCCTCTGCAGAGCGGCGGCCACATTTGTCAGCATATATTACCCACGGCCGACGCTTCCAGCAACCATCACCATGGCCTAATGGCCAAGGTCAGGAGAAGGGCATGTAGTACAGTGACTAATACAATGTGGGACTCAGCATCTAAGTGTCACACAAACTGCTGGACGGCCTCGTACTGATGGAGTTAGATTATAATAAATCAATGGAGAACGCCATGTTTTATAGGCCATTAACAGCCACCCTATACCATGTGGAGGCGCCATCCACTATATAACACAATATAATATCAGCAGCACTATATAGGCACTAAAAAAGGTCAAAAAGAACATAAGAATTTTTTGGAACAGGGTTTCTTTCATTGCAAATATGAAAGATATGAAAAAATGTGAGGTTCTTAGTGCACATTTTTGATCAAAACTGTAAATGCCCACCTACTGCGGCAAGGTGACCCCAATTCAGGTGGGAACCTATGCTGCATGCATCCTCTCGATGTCTCTCTTTTGACCAAAAATGTACATTCAGAACCTCAAATTTTTTCATATATTTCATAGTAGCAGAAACGCTGTTCCAAAAAATTCTTATGTCCTTTTTGACCGTTTTTAGTGCCTATAGAGTGTCACTGATATTGTATTTGCCACAGCAGCGTGCACCTATACGTTTATTCCTCAAAACAGATGTGCTGACCAGATTTTCAGATTGTTTTTGGACTGTTTGTATGGGGAAGTGGCTGGTTCCCATCTTGGTTTATGCACTCCACTCACCTGCACAGGCTTTTTAATCAGATCAGGGTTATAGCTGGAACCTTCTAACCCTGAAGTGTGGAGGTCTGAACAGACAGAGGTAGCATGGTAGTGTAGGTTCCCACCTGAATTGGGGTCACCTTGCCCCGGTAGGTGGGCATTTACAGTTTTGATCAAAAATGTGCACTAAGAAGCTCGAATTTTTTCATATATTTCATAGTAGCAGAAATGCTGTTCCAAAAAATTCTTGTGTCCTTTTTCACCGTTTAGTGCCTTATAAAGCGCTGCCGATATTGTATTGTGTTTGCATAGCTTTTGCTGCCACACCAGTGTGCACCTATACGTTTATTCTTCAAAACAGATATAATGACCAAATTTAATTTTTTTATCCTCTATATAACATACACATGCAACTCTACAGTCGAAGTGCCTCATTAAAAGGGGATTATATCAGATAATAAAAGTGGTTGTCCCAATTTTACTACAAAGTGCCCCCATGGGCTGGGTAGGTTATTGCGGTTCAGCCTCTCACTTGAGATGTAATACCAGACACAACCATGGACCAAAGTGGCACCGTTTTCCTGATCTCCGGTTAGTGCCTGGGAATTAAAGACAACCAGCAAGATCGCCCGATGGGTCTGTTTTAGTAAGGCTATGTTCGCACGGGTGAAATTGGGACGTACTGCGCTCAATACGGGCCGAGATATGTCCCAGTCATTACGGTAATCCACAGTCCTCATAGAGAACTATGGATTACGCCTCCTCTCCCCGCTCGGAAAATACGCCGTGGAGGGAGATAAGTGACATGTCAATTACTAGCGGTGAATACGCACCGCTAGTAATGAATGTCTATGGGGCCGGCGAGTTGCTGCCCACCCCACCCCGCGGGAGTACGCGCCGATCGGCACAAGCTCACGAACACACAGCGGTATTGCGGGGCCCCGCAATTAAGCCGAGTGAACATACCCTAAGTGCTTGTGCTCCCAGTAAATTTAAAAAATCTAGAGCATCTCCTCTTATAACTCTGTTCCTCTATTATTCCTTTGAGAAATGTATTACTGAATCTGTCAAATGGGTGTTACCATTACAGTTTTAAAAGAGGCGTGTCCCTGCATACACTGACTGTCAGCAATGATTGGACAGTGTAAGACATTGCAGACCAATCTGTCAGCTGGGTGTTACTAACTGGTGTGTGGGTGGGGGTGTCTGACATTGCCCAATCAGTGCTGATACTCAATGTGGGCAGGGAGACACCACTTTCAAAACTAGAGTGGCAACACCCATCTGACCAATTCAATAACATTTCTAGGAGGAACAACAACGGAACAGCACAACCCAGAGTTATAAGAGAAGATGCTCCAGGACTGTTATATCACAGGGAACACACGGATTTACTAAACCAGACCGGTCAGGAGAGGTCACGAGTTCTCTATCTTACAGTTCTATAGTATCTGAATATTTTTTTTACAAAAACATTTGGACAATGCAGACCAAGTGCAAGATGAAGTGAACAACAATAGGCCCTTTAGTCCCTCAGTAGATAAAAGGCTGGTTTACGGCAGACTGGTTAAAGTTGACTGATGGATATGATGCAATTCTAGCAACCACATATTAGGAAATTGTTACTCTGGAAAGCAATTTATCAATGGAGGAAGCCTCACATGGCCACTATTGATCTTTGTGACCAGGTCATGGAAAGTGATCCCAAGAGCAACATTCTCCCCCTTTTATGACCTCAATTCACTCTATGGTTGGGTGCAGACAGTGTATTTTGTGGTGGGGATTCTGCATTGCAAAACCAGATCTTAAAAGGGTGTTCGATAGAAAAGGTTATCAGAGTCTGATAGGTGTAGTTCCCAGTGGTGGGACTTGCACCTATCCTGGGAACGGGCCCCCAAAATAATTTAGAGATGTTCACACTTGTGCACAACTCTCCATTCTGTTCTACAGGAGTTCCCAGTACTGCCAAACACACTGCTCATCTTTAGGCTAAGTTCACATGGCATAATTGCAGGGCGTAAGTACGCCGGGACTTCGGGAGCTTGCGGGACGGACGGGCAGTAGCCCGCCAGCCCCATAGACATTCAGTACTGGTGGCACGTATTCGCCGCTAGTAATTGACGTCACTTATCTCCCCGCGCGTCGTATTGCACGCCCCGGGAGAGGATGCGTAATCCACAGTTCTCTATGAGAACTGTGGATTACCGTAATGACTGGGGCGCATTTAGCTCGGCAAAATGCGCCCCAATTTAACCCGTGTGAACATAGCCTGAGAACTCCCATCGAAGAGAATAGAGAGTCATGCACAAGCGTGACCTGCTCTCCATTCCCAGCCAACACTTTCAGGGCCTGTTCCAGATATAGATGTGGGTCTCAAGTGAGATCCTATGGATATGCCATCAGAGTCTATGGTGGAAACACTCTTAAGGATAAATGGACAATAGATTTGCTGCGGATTTGCACAGAAACGCCCTCGTCAGATTACAGCACCAGCCATGTGGCTGGGATTTGATAAATCCCATGTCCAATTTTTCATTTTGCAACATTTAAATTTCTGTTGTGGATTTACAGAATTAACTGTAAAATATGGACTAAAATCTGCCCCACCTGGAGCTTTTGAAAACCCCATCCACAGGGAGAGCACGGTGCACATTCACCAACCTCTCCCTGGGTCATTCCGCTGTGGAAATCCCAGGGATTACACACTATAAATGGGTGAAGTCCACAGTCAACCCAATTTTCTGAAAGTTTCCGCATGCCCGGACCTGGCCCAACATGCCATATAAAGGATGCAAGCTTACCTGTACAAACAAGGGAATGGTATTGAGCCTGTAGATCTCCATGCGATTCATGGGCTCTCGGGCCAGGATGTGCAGGGCTCCGGTGCAGCCTTCCACAATCTCCTCCATTCTGACACCATCCTGGGGAAATAGTATGTGACAGCAGATGAGGACTATCCGGCCCGTCTTCCACTCTACTTAGCACAATGCATCACAGACTCAAAATATAGAGCAGCCTGAATCAAGGGAATGGCTATGCATGAAAAATTCATGTTGTCAGATATGCAGGACGGTGACAACGTTCAGAAAGATTCTACTTGGGGACAAGATCAGGACTTTGCTTCTGTCTGATTAAGTGCAAGCCTGGCAGCAGGCGAGAATGTGTGGACATAAAGTAGCTGCAAAACTTAATACATTGCACAAAAAGCAACAAGCTTTGTAAGAGCCCAACATAGGGGTCCAGTGCTCTCCAACGGTCATCATAGACAAACCCACTCAAGGGATCGTACAGGTTTCCAAAAACATGTAATCGCTCTCAGATAGTGCCACACCTGGGATTAGGATGAATGTGGTATTACAGCTCAGCCATATTGTAATGAATGGGGCAGAGCTATTTCATGCAAACATGGCACAGTTTTTAGAAGACAGCAGTCATTGGGTATGTTGGTGCACAGGGGTGTCTAACTTAGGCTAATGAGCTGTCATGGCAGAGCATTCCTACCCCTCCCCTTCTTACCCATTACATTTTATTTTTCCCGTTTAATAGTTTTATGTATTGCTATTCAATAAGGTCTCTCCCTTCTCCATTGTAAATTGTAAGCTCTGGCAGGCAGGGTCTCCTCTAGTTCAGTAGCCGTGCGTTAGTGTTATTTTATCTAATACAGGCAGTCCCCGGGTTACGAACGGGATAAGGACTTTAGGTGTGTTCTAAAGCTGAATTTGTATGTAAGTTGGAACAGGTATGTAACTCCAGCACAAAAGTTGTTTTTTTTTCATTTCGAATAGTGCAAGGAAGGGTTTTTACACTTGTTTTGCTGTCGGTGCCACTGTTAAGAAGACTTCACCTCATTTTCACCTCATGTGCTGCTGTGGCGTGCTGGAACTTGTCGTTCCACAGCTACTATCTGCTGTGGAACATGGAACTACAAGTGCCAGCATGCCTCATAAGTCTCCGTTTGTAACTAGGGGACAGATGTAAGTCGGAACGGTGTAAGTCGGGGACTGCCTGTATTTATCTTCTATTATGTACTTGAACCCCTTCATTTGTGCAGCGCCCTGGAATTAATGGTGCTCCAAAATAAATACCACTACTACTACACAAAAGTTTGAACAAGTTTGATGTCTCTCGATCCATGAATTGGTCTGCGATATTGCCCTAGAACATCACTATTTCTAAAGACTGTTCTTTCTTTAGGTTTCCAGGCTATATTGCTATATATTCTTATTTTATCTATTTTTAATACTTCTGTAATTCTTAGGGTATGTTCACATGGCATTTTTGGATATGTTTTTAGATGCGTGCGATTACATTAGTTTCAATGTAAAACACGCACCGAGGGTTCAGACGAGTAATCGCCGATGCGCGTTTTACATGCGTCTTTTGGATCTGTTCAATGAATGGCATGTCAATTCTTGATCTGTTTGACGCAGCAGACGCCCTATTTAAAACTATAGAGTGAGTTTCTGCTGCACAGAAAACGCATCCAAACACGCGGCACACTGTGGGTGTGTGTTGGATTGGTTTTACACCGCGCTTTTGAATGTGTTTTTCAGAACGAAAACGTGTCCAAAAATGTATTTAAAAACGCCGTGTGAACCCTTACACCTCAATGATATACTACGGCTATTAAACCTAAAATACTCACTATTAAGGCTAGATTTTGAAAAGAAAATCTAAATATCATGTTTGAAGAAGAAAGCAGCCATGGTCTTACAATCATGTACAACCCCTTTAAGCCTTTTGAACAGTCCACCAATATATGTGCTCATCACTAAAATGCAGTCTAAGACAGTACAGATCTGTTTTCTAGGTGGCGTAGCCTTAACCAAATTTTCACGGCAGCACTAAAACCCCATAATGGCAAAGCCGGGGAACAGTATGACTATATGGGTGATGTAACGGACATTGCTTAAAGGGAACCTGTCCGCTACAACGGGCAGCAAGAAATAACTGCAGGTTACCTGATCCTAACCATGTGTGTTTTACCCCGAAATGCTGCGGCGTTCCCAGGTAAAACACCCAGTGAAGTTGTCCTGGATACTCTCTCCAATGTTTGTCTATAGCGAGAGAGCTGTCAGTTAAGCTGAGTGGGTGGGGAGAAGATGCAAATCGGAATACTCACCCAGCACCCGGGACTACTTAACTGGGTGCTTTACCTGGGAAAACTGCAATGTTTCGGGGTAAAACACACAAGGTTAGGAACAGGTAACCTGCAGCTATTTCATGCTGCCCGCCGTTCGGTAGCTGACAGTTTCTCTTTAAATACAACCTATGACATCTCCTGACAGGTCTGTTTTGGTAAATACTGGTGTTCCCCATAAAATAAAAATTTTGGAACATCTTTCCTTAGATCTCTATGTTGTGGGGATCCCCTAGAAATTTGTTCCCAATCTGTCAACTGGGAGTGTCCTTGCACAGTGACCCTGCTCAATCAGTTCAGACAGTCAATGTGTGCAGGGACAAACCTCCTTTGAAAACTGGAATGGTAACACCCATCTGACAGATTCAGGAATACATTTCTAGGAGGAATAACAGAGGAACGGCGCAACACAGAGATATAAGAGAAGAGGCTACAAAATTGTTATATCACAGGTAACACAAGGATTTACTAAAAACAGACCTGTCAGGAGAAGTCACGGGGCCTTTTTACAGAAAAAAAGAAAAGAAACATCCCCAACCATCCTGAATCTGGTTGAAATCATGCATTCCCATGCTGGGCTTCACCTATCAGCCATCTCATACTGACCATATTTTCTCGTCTAAACTTACCGTGTATGGCTGCTGAGTTCCTGAAGCCGCGTGTCTCTGTGCATCCTGGTGAGCCTTAACCAGCAACTGCACCAGGCGGGGAATGACCCCCGCATCATGAAGTGGAGCGTGATTGGCAGGACACAGTGCCAGGTTTCGGATCAAGCCAATGGTTGCCTGTAAATTCAACGCAAGGTAATTATAGAACCAAATTCTATAAAACAGAGTTAAAGTAATTCTCGCTGCCTGCAGCCATGACTGGAGGGAGCTGTAAAAGTCCATCTTAAAGGGGTGTTCCCACCATGTACTTTAATGGTATATCACTAAGATGGGTGCCTGGGTGTCTATACCATTGATAATGGCAATAACATTTGATTGAAAATATCACTAGGATGTGCCATCAAAGTCCGATAGGTCTGCTATCAAATTATGAAGAGACCTACGCCTATCTTGGAAACTGGCCTCTGAAAATATCCGGTCAGATTGAGCCGACTCCATTTTGTTCTATGGGAGTTCCATAAACAGATGATCATGGTGTTCTTCTACTCAGAATGCCCATAGAACAGAATGGAGAGTCATGTGCAAGTGCAATCGGCTCTGTTCTGAGCCAACAATGTCAGGGGCCTGTCACGAGAAAGTCCCTGTGGGACCTGTGCCTCTCGTACTTTTGCGGCATATCCTATCAATATGCCATCAAAGTGCACGGTGGGAACACCTCTTTAATAAGTTCCCCCAAGTTACAGCTACAAGCAGTAAGACTTATACTCTAAAGATGCAGAACGATCTTACCTTGACCAGTGGCCACTGGAAGGGTTGGCCAATCAGTTTGACGATGGCTGGGACGCCATAGTGAAGTCGCACTGAGTTTTGAGCCACCTCTGCGTCAGGGTGACGGCTGGTGAGATGCCGTAAAGCACAGACTGCAGGCTCGGCAATGTCGTCCTTGTCGCTGGCTCGGAGGATGGTGTGGATCAGGGACTCCACGCCATTGCTTTGGGTCACCAGAGTTTTGTTGCGGCTGTTGTTGCAGGTCAGGTTGGACAGCGTTCCGGTTGCGCATGTCAGGACATTGACGTCGTCGGAGCTCAGCTGGTTCACCAGGATCTTCAGCACATTGTCCAAACCCTCCTGCAAACGGACGCGAGAGCAAATGAGTGAAGCAAATGCAGTTACTGTAGCTACAAAACACAAACTAAACAAACGTGAACTCTGTCCTAGGTCTATGACAGTGAACCTTGGACTATAATGTACAACTCTACCATTCTGCCATGTAGTGCTCATAAACCCTACTATGTAAGGAAACTTTCTAAGCAGGGGCATAGCTATTGGGGGTTTAGCGGTAGCCACTGCTACCGGGCCTTGCAACCTATGGGGCACATAAGCCCATCTGCCACATTTGAAGACACCAGTGCTGTAAACAATACATGGTGTAAGGAAAATGAGCATCTGAAAGCAACTGAGCAGTGATGATACTGTAATCTGTTTATAACGGTCATAGAAACATGCATTACATATATGGTGTAACAGGAAAGTGTGTTATGTATATTAGATTTCAGAGCACCTGTTTTTCATATATCCCCCTCACCAGTCAATTATGTATATTCCACAGGTCTACAGGCTGTTTTACACAAGCATCATTAACCCTGGCAGTAAAACTTCTTTACTCCAACTCAATAAGTCTGGTCTGGTCATAAAACATTAAAAAACTTTATTGGGATTAACAGGTTATAGCCAAGTGGGACACTATCACATGGAGTCTGGAGTTTTATGTGCTTTAAAGGAGGACCAGATCTTCATCTGTCCATCCATCCTTGACACTGCCAACATACATCATAATAGGTCAATTGGGGGACATAGATAATTAAAAATGCTTTGTCCTTCTCCTTTCATAATCTAATCAGCTAATCGGGGATAAAAAATTACCCTAATGAGATGATGGGCAGCTCTGAAACCTGAACCGATTGTGCAGGTTACAAAATATGGTGTCCGGAAGAAAACTGCGTTCACGGCTCCCACACAGCGGAGCCAAGATCCATTTTCCCTTTCTTGCTCCCAGGACTAAGAAGATAATCTACCCTCTCCAATCTGCCCTGAATGCAGCAGCCAGGCTTGTCTTTCTTTCCAGCCGCTATACTGATGCCTCTACCCTGTGTCACTCGCTCCACTGGTTGCCCATCCAGCACAGAATACAGCATAAACTCATCACTTTCACCCATAAAGCTCTCCACAGTGCTGCACCCCCCTACATCTCCTCCCTCATCTCTGTCTACCACCCTGCCCGCTCTCTCCGCTCAGCTACGGACATCAAACTACAGACTACAATCATCCGAACCTCCCATGCCCGTCTTCAAGATTTTGCACGTGCTGCACCCATTCTCTGGAACATGCTACCACGTACCATCAGGCACAATCCCAGCCTTCGTAGTTTTAAGAGTGTCCTGAAAACACATCTCCTCAGGCAGGCCTACCAAAACCACTAATTGCTAACCCACACCTTCTATCACACACATTCCTGTCACTCCCTACACTAGGGCACTCACAGGCACTTATCTGTATATAGATGTACAGTCATGGTGGCAGGTTCACCAAATCTTTATGTAAACCTCCCCATATTTATAAAACATGGCTGGGCCATTGTAAATTTAGCACTTCTCCCTCTTTGTTTCCCCCAGGCACCCTCTTAGATTGTAAGCTCTTGCGAGCAGGGCCCTCTCACCTTGTGTCTCACCTGTAAGTAGCGTTCACTGTGTAATGTCTGTTTTTGTCTGTAATTATACCCTCTACATTGTAAAGTGCTGCGAAATTTGTTGGCGCTATATAAATAAAGATTATTATTATTATTAGTATTTGTAAGCGCTAGGCATTTTCTAAGATTTTCTTTTTATGTTACGACTGTAATTGCATGCATGTATGTCACCTTATTTTACCTTTTTGTATTTTACATAGGCCCTGTACCTTGTTTCTATTAAAGCTTAAAACTTTAATAAGTTTGGTCCTTGTATGCTATAACAATCCATAGCCTTGATCAAAGTGTTTTAACTGACTACTGAAGAGCAGTGCATTAGTTTTTAACCCTGTGAATGCTGGTAAATGGTATTCTAGGTATCGGAGCGCATAGATCTTATCTATGCTCTCTAAAGCTCTCTGCTCTAAAGTAAACAAGTAGTCTCCTTTGTTAGAGATAATACAGTCTGTTCTCAAGCTGCCAGAAGTCTGACCTCTGGGGATGTCACTTCCTGCTCTCAGAAACCAACCTGTGGACACTCAGAGCAGATAAAATCTCCACAAGAAAACAAAACAAACAAAAAAAAAAGAAAAAAAAAAAAGGTGGTATATTTGGAAAAAAGTCTTCAATTACCTGTCCCTAAATGTTGAAAGCTAATCTTTGTAGTGAGACAACCCCTTTAAGTAGCCATATATTACTCAGGTTAGACATACGTTATTGTCGAAATATATTATTACAAAATATAAGAGAATATGAATGCAATATCTGTCAACAGCTGCTTGCTGATGGTTTCCAGAGTAAGCCTGGAATTGATAAATATGAAAAAGACAACTTAAAGCTCAAGATATATTCTAAACATATATTAAATGGTGAATAAGTGATCGGGGCGGTTGCTATATACAAGGAGACCTCTATTGAAAGGCCCAGATCCCTCATGTTTATTCTCAGGATGAGGTCAGTGCTGCATATATGTATCTGCTTTTCCGGATTACGCAGTAACAAATCAAGGTGTAAGTGGTGACAAATGGGAGAGGACACAAGGGCCAAGTGTTCCAACACACGCCGAGGTGTGGTCGGCTCATAAACCACAAACCTCTGCAGGCTTACATGCGAGGTGTGTGCAGTATCTCAAGAGCCCACACCCAGGTTTGGTTTAATTGCTGCCAGTAATATTGTCACAGGAATGAAATGAGGCCGGCATAATAAATGGGAGCATTTTATGGGATCCTCTTCATCCGCTGTCATCGGTGAATCAAGATTACAACATTTCCCACATAGAAAAAGAAAGGGGTGGGGGTGAGGTGAAGGCTAGAGCCCAATATGCAGGAACATAGTGTTCACAGAGGACGGAGATGCTGAGGATTTTACATATCAACCTATGCAGGTAAAATCTGCCATACAGTGCACCACAGAGAAAGCAGACGATAGGTGTTCTGTAGAGCAGGTGTCCCCAATTCCATTCCTCACGCCCCCCCAACAGCTCATGTTTTCAGGATTTCCTCCGTATTGCACAGGTGATTTCATTATTGTCAGTGCATTCCGTGGGATATCCGGAAAACATGACCTGTTGGTGGGTCTTGAGCATGGGAATTGGGCACCCCTGCTGTAGAGAATTCAACCTCGGAATACATGGTGCAGGTGTAAACTATGCCCCCATTGGCCACGCGTGATACTGCCAAACTTATTGGTGGTTGGCTTTGGTTACGTGGCCAGCCGCTTATGTCCTCACCCTAAAATTCTCAGCAGGTCATGATTGTCTGCAAAGATTTGTTGTGAAATTTCCCTATTAACTCCAATGGAATAGAAAAAAAAATGCAATGAAGTCTTGTGGATTTTGTGATAAGACACCTCTAGAAAGGCAGCTAAATCTGTGGATTTAAAAAAAATCATGAATTTTTTTCGTTTCTAAAGAAAAATCTGCAGAGGCAAGGATGTAAGAAAATCTGCATGATTCTGTGGGGAATTGCCTGGTGGATTTCTCTGCAGAAGTAACTTGCAGATCCTGTCACCTGGTGATGCTGATTATGTTTTGCTAATTTATCTGTTGGAGCAGAATAATGCCTATACTGCATCCTCTCCATTTACACCATATTCCACCATGGAAAACTTTTCTCCCTTCAAGAATCGCTGTTTGCGGAGAAAGGCATCAGTGGTTTGTGTTTACACGCTTAAATTTAATTTTTTATTCACATGGACATTGGGAGAGGCTTCGTAGGGTGGGGACGCCCTTTTCAGAGTGGATCTTCTGCCAGTAAGGAAGAGCAGCATAGAGACTTTATAGGGCCACCTCCATCTGTGAATATATTCATGTTTCTTGATGCGACTGGTTTAAAACTTTTAGGGTATGTTCACATGGCGTGTTCAATACGTTTTTGGATACGTTTTTGATCCTAAAAATTCATCCAAAAGCGCTGTGTAAAAACGCATCCCTCACGCAGGTGGGTTTTGGATACGGTTTTGGTGCAGCAGGAACGCACCCTATAGTTGTAAATAGGGCGTCTGCTGCATCAAACGGATCAAGAATTGACATGTCAATTCTTTGAACGGATCCGAACGACGCATCACAAAGAAGCATGTAAACACGTATCAGCGATCACTTGTCTGAAAGCCGATGCGTGTTTTACATTGAAAGTAATGTAAACCACACTGCACATTGTTAGATGCATGTTTGGGTCCATTTAGGGTCTGAAACAAGGATCCAAACACATATCTAAACACGTATCCAAAAAGATATTGAACACGCAGTGTGAACATAACCTTACACTCATCTCTGATTGGAAGAGTTACCATTACATATCACCGGTTTGAGACCAACTGGAAGAATCCTCAATACTACCCTATAACAATTTGCTGCCCACAGGGGAGGTCATGCGAGTCTTCTCTTGGGAGATATAGTCCTTATTGGCAACTTTGGGATAAGGAATAAAATATTCCTTTAGGGCAGACTCATTCTTGCCTTACCAGTTTCAAGTGGGGGAAACGAAGATTAAAGATGTCCTTTACCCCTCCCTTCATCCACATCTTCCCAACCCTTAGTTGAACTTGATGGACATATGTACTTTTTGAACTATACTATGTAACTATACACTTTTCCCCAATAAAAAACAAAACAAAACACATGCACACTCCTCCAAAGCGAGCGTGCATAAGGAACTCAGGAGGAACATCTCAACTAAACGCATATTTAGTCAACAGCTATCCATCTTGCAGGCATGAATGTCCTGTGCATAGTCAGACCTGCTGAAGGGTGGGAAAAGGACAGATCATGAATTCGGTTATAAACGATTAGTATGAGGGACCAGGTTTCCAGAGGAATAAATATAGATATATTTTCTGAGCACGTCAAACCTATTCAACAAACGCGGCTTTAAAGGCATTCGTACAATTTTAGAATTCCAGTTCAGAGCAATGACCTGCTAACTAATAAATGCATGTGCATACACACTAATACGCCTGCCCTTGTGTATCACAATCTGGATGTGCCAATAATCGATTATTATAACTTGTCGTGACACAAGGTCCGTGCAGCACATGACCACCACATGCAAGTCTATGAAACTAGGCAAAAGAAGAAAAGGAAAGCTACTGATAACAGGAGTATACAGCGCCCGGTGTAATCATGGACTACTTCTTTCCGTGAATAATATATTGCTCAATTTATCATAAGTGTTTCTGTGACAAACACTTCCCTTCTGTAATATGGAGTAACCAATTAGCTCTCTGAAGACATGTCCCAACTGACATTTCCGATTTATCCAATGCTCCACCCCCCCCCCCCCCCCGAAAAAAAACAAACCCTCTTGACCTACAAGTCTGTCACCTAGCTAACCAGTACTCCGCTCTGCACTGATGAGCTGCAATCACCATGAAACAGCTGTCTGCAGATACATTTCTAGTTGGCATTGATCCCATTCATATTGCAAGACTCAGCAAGTTGGATGTGAGGCACGCTACATCCAATAGATGCTGCTTCAGAGTCCTAGCTCCATTCCCATGAGCCTTTTTGAATTTAACACATTTTCCGATTTTTCTTGGGGGTTTTTACACTACAATGATTAGCTAAATACATTGATCTTTTGATATTGCTCTGGTCAGGAGATGAGAGATTTTATCTGCTCTGAGCGCACACAAGTGTCTCTTGATTACCGTCCATATCTCCCTTCCAAATTAGACAAATAGCAGGGAGTGACATCATCATGGCTGCACAGAGCAGAGTCTTGATCTCCAATAAGATTAGATTGTTTACCTTTGATAAACACTTGTTTTAACTCCATGGAGCTCTATTGCTTTGCTTACTACAGATTAAAGGGGTTGTCTCACTACAAAAATTGCTTTTTTATGTTAAAGATCTCACAAAAACAAGTCACTTTGCAATATATTTCCATCAACAGTGTCCTACCTATCCCTAGATATCCCTTCTTGTATGGGCTGCATCTGCTCCTCAAGTCGCTATAGCTACAGACCTGTTTGATCTCTCCTGATAGGCTGCCAGCGCTGGTCGCTATAGCTACAGACCTGGCTTCCACTACAGCCTAGTAGAAGCCAGTAAACATGCCGAGTTCAATATGAAACCAAGAAAACAGGACTGCGGTAAGATGAATCAATGTACTGAGACAACCCCTTTAACTCCACCTGCACTTACATCAATAACACTCAGCTAGTTATAGAGGAGCTGAATATGCTAATCCCTATTAGGGCATGTCCCCACGGCACGGGTTTGTGGCCGGTTCTTCAGACAGTTTGCGGTTTTGCAGACCGTCTGGAAAACCAGCCGCAAACGAGCAGAATGGGGCGCTATGGAAAACCCGTGCAGCAGTCCCCATGGCACACGTTTTCCGCCCGGCGGCTTTTCAAACTGCCGGCCACCCGAAAAACATTGAACATGCACATTCTTCCGTCCGGTTTTCGGACGGAATATGTGCATGTCAATGTGAAGGTGTAGGGCTTTTCTCCGCTCATCGCGGGGACCGCACTAAAACAGGACAAATACCGGTCGGTTTATCAGACCGGTATTTGTCCTCTGCCGTGGGGACATGCCCTTATAGAACGACCCACAGCATGACCAGGAAGTGCGAATCTGAAGCTGCCTGTGATGCAGTAAAACAGCATGGCGAGAAAACCCCTTTAACACAATTTGGAGGGTTGAATATATAATAAAGGATCCCAGTCCCATTGGGTCATGCTTAGCTGATAAGTCATCAAACATGCCGAGACGACTAAGCACTCACTAATAACTCGTCAATGATCTGCCAGACATTTCTATTGGTCCACAGACTTTCCAATGATCAAGCTCCTCACCTGTTTAGTAGCCACATCAGACAAGTTTCTTAGAGTCCACAAGCAGTTCTGTACAAGCCTAGGGCTGGAGCTGGTGAGATGTTTCCCCAGAGCCTGCATTCCTCCTAAAAGCAAAAGATGGCAATTAAAAGAGATTCTTGAGGAAGGGATGATTACAAATGATAAAAACGTTGACGAGACCCAAGGCAACCAAAAAAAAAATAATCACATGCTAAAACATGTACCTGCTTCCAGGGCTAGGGGCTTACAACAGCCTAAAACTCGCCTGATCCTTCAGGCTCCAAAACACAACACTGTGCCATTAACATTCCTAAAAAATTATTTTCACTTTCATCTCTGATCAAGACTATTCATGGACAACTTTAAATTGCTCCGTCGCAGGTGTAACTCACAAGGAAATTCGTCTAGGCGAGGATATGAGCTCAGTCCTCGGCCAATCAAACTTTTTCTATACTATGTACAAGCAGGGCCAAGACAGGTAGGCAATGGTAGGCAACCACTTAGGACGCCTCTTCATCTCAGGCAAGGGGCACAAGGAGGCATGGACGGGGCTGAATTTTCCATTGAAGTGGGCAGGGGGACACCTTGTGCATCATGTGCCTAGGGCACCAGAATACCTTGTCCCAGTTCTGTATACAAGGTTAGAGTCAAGATTAGATCAAGAGACTATCAACCCAATGAAGAGCGGCTATGTAGGCCACCGCAACCTTAAAGTAGGGTCATCTACAGGTAGGCAACCACCTAGGTCACCTCTTCATCCCAGGCAAGAAAGGGGCACAAGAAGGCATGGACGGGGCTAAATTTTCCATTGAGGTGGGCAGGGGGACACCTTGTGCACCAGAATACCTTGTCCCAGTCCTGTATACAAGGTTAGAGTCAAGATTAGATCAAGAGACTATCAACACAATGAAGAGCGGCTATGTAGGCCACCGCAACTATAAAGTAGGGTCATCTACAATGTGAAGATGGGATTAATTTAGCAAAAAAAACAACCACATCACCGAACGAATGCAGTTTTGGAAAGTTGAACTCTGATGACCTATGTGAAAGCAGCACAACCGAGGAGGGCAATTACTTCCACTCCGTAACAGTCTACTACTAGGATCTCCACTCTTGGGGATAGGAGTACATGGCTGAGCATCCCCGGTGAGCCGACGTTGCACGCAGACATGTGTGACGGGTTATGGAGCAGCTTTTGTACGCTTAGTGCCTTCAAGCCCTGCCAGAGCACATCACAAAGAGACGTCTGATGGCTCACAACAGACGGACCAGCAGCTGACTCACTGAGTGGAAAGAAGCGGTATTAGTGGTGGAAGGATTACGGGAAGAAATCAAAAAGAAAGAAAAAAGTTACACAATGTCATCGAGATTAAAGGGGAAACCGTCCTCCTCAAGAAAGCAAAGAGTTCAATCACAGGGAACGAAGAGCCCCTCACCCCCGGGAAGAAACCACCAGGGGTTGTAGTGGATTACAAAAACATGACTATAGGCAGTCCCCGGGTTATGAACGGGATAGGGACTGTAGGTTTGTTCTTAAGTTGAATTTGTATGTAAGTTGGAACAGGTAGATTTATTAAATGTAACTCCAGCACAAAAGGGTTTGTTCTTAGTTTTTGGATAGTGCAGGGAAGGGTTTTTATATTTGTTTTGCTGTCTGTTTCCCTGTTTAGAAGATTTCACTTCATTTTCAACTCATGGGCTTCTGTGGCATGCTGGAACTTGTCGTTCCACAGCTACTATCTACTGTGGAACATGGAACGACAAGTTCCAGCATGCCCCATAAGTCTCCGCTTGTAACTACGGGACAGATGTAAGTCGGAATGTTCTAAGTCGGGGACTGCCTGTATACCGGTCCATGGGTTGTGACTGGTATAGGAGCTTAGCTCCACTAAAGTGACATTGTGCCGAGATGCAATACCACACACTACCTGTGTTCAGCTGTGGCGCTATTGTTGGAGGAAAGCAGATTTCTTTTTTACCTAACTCCATACAATCACTTTCAATTTCCTGCATTCAAAGTGAAGCATGATTTAGCATGAAATGGGTTGAACTTCGATGGCATAATGTAAAAAGGGCAAAAGTAGCTCGTACCATTAATACTACACACACACACCCCTAGAGTGAGTTCACACGGCACCGTGTTCGGTTTGGACATGTCTGTGAGAACACGTTTCCTCAATAAAATTCCAAGGTTGCCAGCACAAAATTTCATAGAGGGAACAGATTTCTCTCTCGTATACATTATTATTGGCGTGTAAGATGCGTCAAACAAATGACAGGTCAGTTCTTTGTAGGTGCGGACATTACGCTCCAATAATACTCGTGTAACAAACACCACTGCCTGAACAACGATGCCGATTTTACATAACGTCCAGTGCGCAACACTTTACACTCTTTGGATGCAGATTCTGAGCCCAAAATCTGCACCCACAATCAGAACCCAAACCTGATGTGAACTCCCCCTTACGTCACCGATTCGGTCATATCATTTCCAGTATATTTATTCCATATTTTGTGCATAATTGATTACGAAGCTACTATGCATTTAGACCTATTGGATCATGTTCATTGACAAACTTAATGATTAGTGTATTCATATTTCTGTCCTATACCTAATGACATTATATTTGATCTGTATTTGGTGGTATTCTATAGTGCAATGGTTATATTTGGACGTTGATTTATGCTGTGGGATTGAACTATGTATGCACAGCCTAAATTATTTATAATGGATTTTATGCTGTCTTACAGGCTGGTCCAGCACTTTTTCTGTTTATCTGTGGTCTATTGCTCCTTATGTGGGTCATATTTTTGCTCTGTTTTAATCCTTTTTAATTTTTGTGAACAAACTTAAAAATCTATTTTAAATATTTTGGGTGTTTAGAATATGTATAAAGCTCTCCACAGCGTTGCACCTCCCTACATCTCCTCCCTCATCTCTGTCTACCACCCTACCCGGTCTCTGCCGATCTGAAATTACACGCCTCTCTCATCCGAACCTCCCATGCCCGTCTCCAAGATTTTGCACGTGCTGCACCGGTTCTCTGGAATATGTTACCCCATGTGATCAGGCACAATCACAACCCTCTTAGTTTTAAGTGCGCTCTGAAAACTCATTTTCTTAGGAAGGCCATCCAAGATCCCTAATCATTAATCCCCCCAATCTCTGTCATACTCATTCATCACTTCCTGCACTTGGGCACAGGCACTTATCTGTATATAGTTGTGCGGTCTGGGTGTCAGGTTCATCCACTCTTTGTGTAAACTACCCCATATTTATGTAACATGGCTGGACCATTGTAAACTGAGCACTTGTCACCCTTCGTCTCACCCATACACCCTTATAGATGGTCCTGCTCCCAAGAGCTTACAATCACACCTCTTGTCTGATCTGTAAGTAGCTTTTTATTGTGTAACATTTGTTTTTCTCGTCTGTTCTTATAGCCTCTAAATTGTAAAGTGCCGTAGAATATGTTGGCGCTATATAAAGATTATTATTATGGTCTTTGTCTTTTGGATATTCTGATTGTGTCATATTCGATGGAAAGAATAGCACAGATTTTAGCGCTTTTATTGTCACAATGAACACTGCACTAGAACCAATAGACCTCTTGAGTCAGTCGATCACTGTTGGTGTCCAAAATAAGGCTGCTCAAGCACTCCGTCATGGTGTCCTGCTGGGATATGTTCAGATCTGCATTGTTAATTTCTATCCTAAGCCTTTTAGGACTGACGTCCTAGCTACAACAAAAACCATAACATTTTTTATAAGAACAAAAACTAAGTTTTGGTAGCCCAAATAAATTTAGAGCTTTTAAACCACTACATACACAAATCGGGAGATTTCAGACAAAAACTCTGGTTATTAAGGGGTTACATGTACATCCACCATCAATAGTACATATTTGCCATTGATGCTCATCATGGTAACCTTCTCGTAAAAAAAAGGTAGGTAGGAAAATCCTGTGCTCTCAAAATGGGGCTGGCCAAACCTAAAAATGAGAGGAAGTATTGTGGCTACAGCTCGGAAGACATGGAATGTAACATCTGCAGCTGAATCTACAAAGAATTCCTCTGGGATCATCAAGTCTCAAGTTTTTAGCATTGTGACGAAAAGCATAAAGAATAAAACAGAGGAGAAGTAGTATGCTCTGCTGTTCAAGAGGACTTCTAAGCCAGCTGGGTGATCAGTGTCCTTACCAGCTTCAACGATGGCCGGCTTGTTGCTCGGGCACACAGACAGGACTTTCAGAACTCTGCTGGTGGTCCACAACAGTTTCTCGTAGTTGTAGGTCCTCATGATTTGCACAAGACCTTGAGGTCCTCCATTGGCCAAAATGATGAGCTGTGGAGATGCAAGATTTCAACTTAGGTTCACTTGGGTGCCACAATTCAAGATGACCTCTGTTTAAAGGTTACTATAACACAATCATAGCACTCATTATTTTCGTCCTAGAAACTCCTACCAGTTGGGCCCTGTATTTACTAAGCCTTAATATCAAACACACAACTTGGATAGTCAATAGGTCATTAAAGAACTTGAAAGAATTTGAAAAAACATGGCCCCTTTTTTTGAGCAGCACCCAATCATTGCATGGATTGTGTCTGGTATTACAGATAAAATCCGAAAAAAGTGAACGGGGTCAAATATAATTACCATACACAACCTGTGAGATGGGTGTGGTGCTGCTTTTAGAAGACAGCAGCCATGATTTTGTAATCTTGTACAACACCCTTAGGGCATGTCCCCACGGCACGGGTTTGCAGCTAGTTTTTCAGGAGGTTTGCGGTTTTGCAGACCGTCTGAAAAACCGTCCGCAAACGAGCACAACGGGCTCCTATGGAAAACCCGTGCAGCAGTCCCCACTGCATGGGTTTCCCACCCAGCCAAAAAACGCTCAACATGAACATTCTTCAGTCCGGTTTTCGGACGGAATATGTGCAGCAGTGTGCACCGGTATTTGCTCATTGCCGTGTAAACGGGTCTTTAAAGGGGTTGTCTCACTACAATAATTGCTTTTTATGTTAAAGATCTTGCAAAAACAAGTCACTATGCAATATGTGTCCATTAACAGTGTCCTACCAGTTCCTAGATATCCCCTCTTGTATGAGCTGCATCAGCTCCTCAGGTCGCTATAGCTACAGACCTGTTTGATCTATCCTGATAGGCTGCCAGCACTGGTTGCTATAACTACAGACCTGACTTCTACTGCAGCCTAGTAGAAGGTAGTAAACACACCCCTGAATTCAAAGTGAAACAAAGAAAACAGGACTGAGGTAAGATAAATCGATGTAGTTAAGACAACCCCTTTAAGAAGGTGCTTCTCACCACAATGATTGGCTTTAGCCTGTAGGGAAAGGCAGGGGCGTAGCTACAGGGGGTGCAGCGGCAGCAGTCGCTACCGGGCCCAGCAGCCTGGGGGGGCCCAAAAGCCATCCTGCCACATAAGATACCAGCATTGTAAATGGTGCATGGTAACTGGGGGGGCCCCATGTCACTTTTCGCACCTGGGCCCAAGAGCTTGAAGTTACGCCTCTGGGGAAAGGTAAATGAAGATTACCAAATACACCGTTTTGATTTTGCGCTGCTCAGGAGATAAAGAAAATTTTATCTATTGCTAGTGTACACATGTTTCTCCAGGTTACTGAACACCTCTTTGCTCTCTCATCTGAATGATCCAAGCTGCTATCAGTCAGTCCAACCAAGACGAGTCACTACTTGCAGAGTTATCACTCAAGTAAACAAGCATCTATGCTAGAGATAAGTTTTAAGCCTTAGAACTCTGTAGCCTTGTGCACTACAGATTATAAATCTCCTGCACTCATGTCACTGTGACGGGAATAGCAGAGCTAATATGCCAGTCACTACTGTAGAACCACCCACAGTCTGAACAGGAAGTAGGAGTCAGACGCTGTGGCTCTGTGAAACAGCATGGTGAGACCACCCCTTTAAGGGCGTGTCCACACTGCACAGGACAAATACCAGTCGGTTTATCCGACCAGTACTTGTCCTGTTTTTGTGCCGTGCACACGGCCCGCAGGGGACGGCTTTTCTCCGCGATTAGTTGAGAATAGCCCTCCCCCTCCGCATTCACTTGTTCATATTCCGTCCGAAAACCAGCCGGAAGAACGAACATGTTGAATGTTTTTCGGGCCGCTGCGCGGGTTTTCCATAGGGGCCCCATGTAAGAGTTTGCGGCCGGTTTTTCAGACAGTTTTCAAAACCGCAAACCAGTGCCGTGGGGACATGGCCTAACGCTACAGATGAAACCGTGTTTACTGCGTTACCGCCCTATCGTCAGCTTACGAACTGGGAATATGAAATGAACTACGCAGTATGCATACACAGGCGGATATTATCGAGATGGATACAGCGTGAGGTATATAAAGATAGATATTTATAGAAATCTAATCCTCCAAAGTCTCCAAAAACTGCCCTCACCACCTCCTGTTTATAAATATTAACCTTTTTTTGGGTCATGAGAAGGGTGGGGGAGGAGAATCTCTTTCCAGAGTTATTCATTTGACAGTGCACGGATTCCAGAAACAGATCTCAAACTCTTCTATGCTCCATTATGTGGTTTGTTACAATAGGCACCGGCACAATACATGTCTGTTTATTGCAATCAAGGACAAAGCAAGCACAAAGAAATAATATGAATGCACCGGGTATGCGACTTCTCAATCTAAGAGCAAACAAAACACAGCAGCTCTGGATAGTCTACAATAAAATAGAAATTCATTTGTCCATTACAATGTAAATGTTCGACAAGGTCAATCTGTTCCTTCAGCTTTATTTTCATCGTAAACCACCCGTATCCCCTATTCGGGTTTATGGATATTGGACAGGAGGAGAGGCCGCCCTCCCTTCCTACCTCCACCCCTATAAATGCTGCCAATATCACGGCAGAGACATTAGAAAATGTGGCTCTCATTCTGGAGGACCAACACCTGAATAGGCACCAGGTTATATCGCTTCACCCTCAATTACAGCCAAGTGCCAGGGGTTTCAGCTGTGGAACCATTAGGCCTTTTCTCTCCCAATGCTAAACAGACTGAACGTTTCAATGGAGACACGGAAATGTGACGCTGTCAGACTCTTCTGACAGTGGGTTATGTCCTGAGGGAACAAAGGGTTAGGTATGCTGAACCCCAACATGAGTGATCCTTCTATTCTTCAAAAAACTCTCATCAGGGGAGAGTTGGAAAGCCCCTAGATGTTATAGGGGTGGTTCATTTCTGAAGAAAAACTAAAATTAAAAACACATACTCCCATTCCTCCGCTCCAGTACTAGGTCTCTCTGGTCTTCCGTTTTCATTCTTGTTCTTCTGAATGGGGACAGCATGGCTGCGGCCTCACGCAAACGCTCATTGACATCACCATTTGGAGCTGTTCACTTCTGAATGGTGATGTAAGTAGAGGCACGTGACCGCTGTCGTCCCAGTTTGGAAGTAGAAGAATGAAGGACAGGACAACTATTAGTCGTGTACTCCACAATTCTGGCCTTTATGGAACAGAGGCAAGATGAAAGGCCTTTTGGAAAATCTAACCTGATGGCAATTTTGGGGGTCAGAAATAAAATATTACTTTAGGGTAGATTGGTTCTTGCCTTAGGGATTCCAAAATATGCATCAACTTAAAAACTCCCACCACCCCTCCCTTCATTTGCATCTTCTCCACTGTGGACAACCCCTTTAAATACTCAACCACAAGTAGCAGGTCCTGTCTACCATGTGTAGGCATCTTAAAGGGTTTGTCTCACTACAAAGAATAGCTTTCAAAATGTAGGGAACACTAAATGAAGAAGTTTTCCAAATATATTGCTTTGTTCATCTTTTTTTGTTTAGGAGCTACAAGTGATTTTATCACTTTCTGAGGGCTCTATAGTTTCCTAAGTGACCGACCTGTGTACTTCTCCCCCTCACCCCTTGCTGTCTTGTTCTAATGATGCAGGGATGTGACATCACACAGGTGGCAAACCCAAACTAGGGTGCGCCCTTGTTTTTTTTTTCGGGCCGTTCCTAGGGGCGGGCAGGGGGTGGTCCCCCGGGGCCCCCGAGGCCCCCCACCCCGGGGGGTGGCCGGGCCCCCCCCCTGCCCCCCCGGAGGAGCCCCCCTGATTTTTGCGGAGGAGGGGGGGGGGGGGGGGCTCACTGGCTGAGGGGGGGGGGCACAAGGTTAGGGGGGGGGGGGATCAGGGCGCAGGGGGGGGGGGAAACCGGTGCAGGGGGGGGGGGCATCACTGGCTGAGGGGGGGGGGCACAGGGCGAGGGGGGGGGGGTCATGGCTGAGGGGGGGGGGGGGCATCAGGGCAGGGGGGGGGGGGCTTCATGGTGCGGGGGGGGGCATCATGGCTGGGGGGGGGGCATCATGGCTGCAGGGGGGGGGGCATAAAAGGGCTGAGGGGGGGGGGACATACTGGTGGGGGGGGGGTCCTGGCAGAATCGATTTATTAATTTTGTTAAAATTGTCTGTTTTGTGTCATTTTTGCCTTTTTGGTTTGGGTGGTGTCCCCCGGGATTTTTTGTTAAAAATGTGCCGGGGCAAAAAAAGGGTTTGAAAATCATGCCCTAAGTGACCGCCCGTGTATTTCCCCCCCCCCCCTTGTTTTTTTTTGATAGCGGGAGTGAACAACGGGGCAGCCAGCAGTGAGAGCTTGTGTGTTATCTGATCTTTCAGACAAAAGACCGTAATTTCTACGGTTTACTTTAGCTCAGAAGCTTCTCCTGTCCTGGTAGAAGGTAATTTAGCTAATTTAGACTAATAAACAGAGAAGTCTGAATACACGGAGCTCATATGCTAATTACAGACAGCTTGACCAGGAAGTGAGAGCAAAGCAGCATTATTTAATTCATGCATACTGTGAAACTGTGAGATGAGACAACCCCTTTAAGAATGATTCTCCATGGGTAAAAATAGTTCATATGGGGATATGCACACGGAATTTTAGGTCCGTGGCACTCTTTACAAAAACAGGGTGCACTTAAGTTCAATAATCAACAAGACAGCAGAGCAAACCAATTCTAACATAACAAATGGAAACTAAACCATGAGCGTTCGAAAATCGAAATTTTTACTACGTCATGTCGGCTCACCTTGCTCTCCTGATTTCCATATGCTAAGAGCTGCAGGCAGTCTGTGGTGATGGCCAAAAATTTAGGGTTATTCTTGTTAAGCAGAGGAACCATTTTCTGCAGTCCATCAGCCAAGCGTACCGCCATCTTGGCACCTTCCTGGTACAACAGGAGATTGTGCAGAGTCGTGATTGCATAAAATAGCACCGATTCCACTGGAGAGCTAAAACATACAAAAAAAAAATTAAAAAGTGATTACGATTTATTACTTACATAACATTTTTCTTCTTATGGTCTAATTGACACCAGTAAGAAAAGTAACTCGTGGGGACGTTTACCTAAGCATACGAACGAGAGCAGGAATTCCTCCAGACTTGAAAATGGAAAGAAGCCCCTCTCGATGGTGGGACAAGTTGTGCAAAATGCTGGTGGTGCAACGGGCAGTTTCCATGTCACTTGTGTTTTGCATGGTGCGCACGACGGCTGCAACGATCTGTGGGGACTGCATCAGTGCTCTGCGGGAAGCTTCCTTCTTGGAGAGCTGGTTCACAATCATAGAGGCCTTGTTCACCACCACCTGATGGAACAAAATGATGACACTCGTCACTTCACTCCTTTAGGTTCCTGAACCAAACCTTATTATACCTCCTGACCAATCAGCCTGACAAGTTTACCCAACCTAATCGGCTTTGTGGAGGTGTGACCTTACCGGATCCTCATCATTCAGGAGTTTGGTCAGCTCAGGGATAGCACGGGTGGCCAGTTCAGCATCATCTTGGTAGTTGATGAGGTGGACAATAGCAGACTTTAGCATCTGTGAGGGCTCTGCAAGTTTCTGCACATTGGTTTGTTGTCCATCAATTTGTGTCGTCAATAGGTAAGAAGAGTCTTCCACCGTTTCTGGATACATAGCTGCACGAACACGCTGAGCTCGGGTCATTGCAAGCTGAGACTCCATGTCTGTGAATAGGGAAAGAAAATTTTACTAAAGGACAGAAACTCAATCTATTTGCCATGTTGTACATTGCGTTTCACCCCAAGGGCTCAGGTTAACAAAAGATATACGAACTGAAAAAAAAATAAAAAAAAAGTCCTGAGTTCAGCAAACTTTGTACAATGGTATCCGTTTCACGATTATATGAGACTGAAAACAAGGGTAATGCAAAAAAAAAAAAAAAAAATATTGGATGGAATCCAAACCAAAACTAAAAACGAAGCCCCACAACCTGGTGAAGGGCCACGTAGGGTCAGTGCACACAGCAAGGGCTTTTGGTCACATTTTCAGCCACCATCCCCATAGACATGAAATGAAAATCTGTTCAACAGTCCACACTGAACAGATTTTCTGCCGAACGTTTTCCTTTTACACCGCCGGCGTTCCGAAAAACAAACTTTCAACATGCGCAATCTTCCATCCGGTTTTCAGGAGGAAAATGTGCAATTGAATGGTGAGGGAGATGGCAAAGCCACAAACTGCGGACAGAACCGTCCACCAAAACCATCCAAAAGACGACAAAACACCGTCCGGATTCTTAAGATGGAATCTGACCGGTGTTTTGTCACTGCCGTGTAGGAACGACTGTAGACCACCACAAACTGGGACAACTCCACCCAAGGCCACATGGGTTGAAGCTTACCTCTCCCAGAAGGAGATGATAATAACATAGGAAATTCTAGAATAGCTTTTTAAAGAACTGAAGGACAATGATCTGTAAGAGGATATTAGAGCGATTTCAAACATATAGGGACTTCCATATGACTCTGCATTGATCCCAACAGGTAACCACCATGTAAAGAAAGACTTTCAGCAACTCAAGGGTACAGCCCTAGTTACTACCCACATATGTAGATTCTCGAGCAGTCTCTCCTCATACAACCATTCCCAGCATCATCCCAGCAGCCTATTTACAGTGCATTTGGCTAATTACCCAAAACCGTTACAGACGGAAAAACCAGGGAGTTAATTAAAAGCAACAAAGAAAATGGCTAACAAGACACACTTGGCAAATATACAATGCATTACAGAAAAACAGTCCATTAAAATTCTCCTTGCGAAGCAGGGCCTGCTTAGGACGAACAGTATGGGTTGGTTAAATTGCCATACAGTAAATTCAACGAGGCTAAAACTTGCATCCAGGTAGCGCTTATTCTTATGACAATTACGGGTTCTTAAAGAAAGCCACAAATGTTGTTCCAAAAGCCAAGACGAGATTAGGATACTGGAGATATAATCCAGTTTAGGGCTGCAGTCAAGCGGACATCATGGGAAGATGCCATACAGACCTAAACAGCTTCTAAAGAAGTTGCTTAAATATGCTGCAGACAAGTGCAAAGTAACAATGAAGCTTTTATTCCGATGCCCAAGGTCAGAATCGCTGCCACGCTAAGGCTGCCGCTGCCAGCTGCAATAGAAGGAAATGTTACAGTTCCCCCTGGAAATTCACATGGACGAGACCTACTGCGTGAAGAGGCAAACAATAGCCTTGTATGGTATGTGCTATCCATGGACACTCCTCCAGCTTGACAAAAGATGGCAACTTAAGGGCCAAAATAAAAAAAAACTAAAAAAAAAAAAACAACCCTCCTTGGGTATGGGGTAGAGGGCGCCCACTGAAGTGCACCCCGGTGTAAGGGTTTGGGTTTCTAAAGGTAAAACTTGCCCAAGGGGTTTTCCCCTATTACAGTGAAGATGAAGTTCGGTGACCCTTTTTAGAGGTGAGTTTTGATGTTTTGCTTTCAAGGGTACTGTCTTTTTAGACAAGGTGTTATAAAAGTACTAAAAATTTACGCCCTTTTATAACAAAATACAGGGAGTCAAGGATTTAAAATCTTTAAAATAACAAAATGCAATAAAAGCAGAAATTTATTTACAAAAGGTAAAAATAAAAAGGGAAAAAATTTGAGGGTGTCGAGGGATTGGTAATTTTTGCTCTTATCTGTTTTGCTTGGGTGGTGATTTGTGCCCCCACGTTATAAATGGGGGCATGAAAAGGGGATGAATTAAAGGGGTTTTTATCTTTTTCTCATTTGGCGCCTTTACTGGATGTTTAAGGGGGCTTAGAATTGGGGGGGGGCGTGTTTTCCCCCCGGGGATTGTTTAAAATGTGCAGTGAGAATTCAATCGTGTGAGCGGGGGGGGGGGAGGGTTTCACTGTCCGGATAAGGAATCATTAAGAAGGAAAACGAAAGGAAAACTCAGTGTTATTACATTTCTTTGAAATTGAAGGGGCTTTGAATTCGGGACTTGGAGAGATGGGTGTTTTTTTTTTTTTTTCTTCTTTCCCAAATGATATTCCTGCGATTATTTCACCTTGACTTAAGATTGCGAAAAAAAACTAACGCTTTATTGTTTGTGTTTACTAGATGCCAATTCTCTCCCGCTGCAGGACTTCCCTTTCTGTAGTGAAACAGGCAAACCCCGCACGCCACCCCTTCAAAACCCCCCGATTGCCCGTAGTGAAAGCGCAAACCCCGCAGCACCCCCGTCGAAACTACCAGATTGCTGTCAGTAACGGCAAAAGGGACGCCACGTCGGAAACTACCCCCGATTGCTGTCAGTGAACAGCCAAACCCCCCGCTACCAAGTCGAAATACCCCCGATTGGGTGTAGTGAACAGCGAAACCCGCAACACCCGTCGAAACTACACGTTGCTTCAGTAACAGCGCAAACCCCCCACGCACACGTCGAAATACCACGATTGTGTCAGTGAAAAGGGCGCAAAACCCGCCGCAACGTGCGGAAAACCACCGAGGCTTCAGTGAACGCGCAACCCCCCCAACACACGTCGAAAATACCAGATTTCTGCAGTGAAAAAGCGCAACCCCGACGCAAGTCAAAAAATATTCTCTCTCACGAATATGCGACGCCGCCACGTTCCCCTTTTAAACACTTTCCACTAACGCACCGGAGAAAAGGCGGGAATGCGGCTCCCCTGAATACGACCCGGGGGGGGACAGGATGTTAAAATTGTAGGCCCGGCGCCCTTTTAAAGAAGGAGGGGAAACCACCGGCCTGGGGACAGGTTTACAAAAAAAAAATGCATAAGGAATCCCGTGAAACAAGCAGCTTTTGTAATGACATCAAATTTCAAAGTTATTGTTTTCACGTCCCTTTGTGAACACATTTAAAGCAATGAGAAAACCCTTTTTTAAATCCAAAAAGGCCGAGTTTGAAAGTTTGATTAACCTAATTATTCCAAATTCCAAAAAAAAAAAAAAAAGGAAAAAAAAGTGCCAGCATCTACAAGTCGGCATTGGCTGAGAAGTTGTGGTGGTCCCCAACCATGATATATTTGGGTTCCCCTTTAGAACTTCCTGGTGCCCGCTCTGGGGTGTGGTGTAAATCTTCCGGAGGTGTACGTTTTGGGTAACCCATATCGTCATCCTCCAGCAGCACAGTCTTGCCGTTCAGCGACGGTGCGGAGGTGTTCAATCCCGAGTTGATGCCGGAATCGTAGGTGTAAGTTTTCTGCCACTCCGTGACCTTAATAGGCCGCTCCGCTACGTCGATCAAATCCTTTACTTTGGGAGAAGGAAAAGGGAGAGTGGTTTTGTTTTTCCAATTTTTTGACTTTTAAAACCAAAAAGGCCAGGTCCACGGGGAACATCTGCTTGGGAAAGAAATAACCGGCAGCTGAACAGTCACGAGACGAAGCCAAGTCCATACGGATGGGTGCGAGGCAAACACAATGCAGTCACAGGAAGGCATCTCCCTCTAATGTACGGGTTTATAATGAAGGCTTAAAGATTGAAGCTCGTAATAGGCGATGCCCTTGTTTAGGGATTTGGCATTTGGGGCATTCAGTGTTCTGGGGAGGGAAAAAACAGCAACCCCAGAAAATTACAGTGGCGGATGGTTGAAGGTTTTATGCAGGGACAGCTGGCGTTGTTGGGAGAGAAGTGCCCCATCAAGTGTGGGGAGTTTCTGGTTGTTTGGGGTTTCGCCGAGACAAGTGAAGTTGGAAACCTGGGATAATACAGATGACACGCTATACTGTGATCGACACGACCATGTTCACAGCAGTGCCACTAATGACTCAACACACAGTTGGACTTCTACAGCCCATGAGTGGCCTCGGAAGAACAGATGCTAGAAAAGATTATTCCCAGTTTGATATCGGCAGATGCTCAGCAAAATGAATTTTTAAAGGGGGTTTTGGAACTGGGAAGAAATCAAGCAATCTCTGGGCTCTAAAGCAGGGGTGTCAAACTGCGTCCCTCCGGCTGTTGGGAAACTACAACTCCCATCATGCCTAATTATAGATTATATGAATGCATGATGGGGGTTGTACTTTCCCAACAGCTGGAGGGCCGCAGTTTGACACCAGTGCTCTAAAGGAATTAGCAGACCAAAATCCCATTACCATCCCCTCTTATCTATCAACTATCGGTGAGCGTTCATGGCAGAAGACGACCTCACCGCCAGTCACCACAGAAAGGCTATGTCCACACAACACAAGAAAACCGTCGGATTTGACAGCTTTAGTATTTTGGAACCACTGAAAATCTGACCGTTTTGCATGCTAATAGACTTTAAAGGGGTTGTCTCACTACATTGCCTCATCTTACCTCAGTCCGGTTTTTCTTGGTTTCAGTTTGAATTCAGGGGGGTGTTTACTGGTTTCTACTAGGCTGCAGTAGAAGCCAGGTCTGTAGCTATAGTGACCAGTGCAGGCAGCCTATCATGAGAGAGGTGAAAAGCGTCTGTAGTTATATTTGGACCAGTTGTGGCAAGCAACTATCCCATGAGAGATTGAACAGGTCTGTAGCTATAGCAACCAGTGCTGGCAGCCTATCAGGAGACATCAAACAGGTCTGTAGCTATAGCAACCAGTGCTGGCAGCCTATCAGGAGAGATATAACAGGTCTGTAGGTATAGCGACCTGAGAAGCTGATGCAGCCCATACAGGAGGGGATATCTCAGAATAGGTAGGATACTGGTAATGGACATATATTGCAAAGTGACTTGTTTTTGCAAGATCTTTAACATAAAAAGCAATCCTTGTAGGGAGACAACCCTTTAATATATAAAAAAAAAAAAAAAAAAAACTACCTGCAGTCTACACAAGGCGCCTTTTTTAAACGCGTTTTATGGTGCCGGTGGATTTAGCAGCATGTTGTATAATCGGACCGCGTTTTTTTGCAAACACATAACCGCGGTCGTGCATTGGAAAAAAAAACTGGACTACGGACTGTTTTTGTCCGATGCTGTGTGGATCTAGCCAAATATTACTACTACCATATAAAAGGGTGGAATAATTGGCTGCCAGTCAAACCACATTAGGAGGTGACATATTGTGGTTAAGGCCTTCTTATACATTAGAGAAAAGTCTGCCAAATCTGCCAATTTTAACGTGTATGGAGCCTTCCCAACAGATATCTGGGAAGAGAAGGATCGGACACATGGCATTTAAGGAATAGATCTGTTTTCCCTAGAAATAAGCTGCCCGTCTTCTATCAAATGAAAAAAGGCATGCACAAAGCTTGGAAGTATTGGGCGCGCATATGTAGGATGAGGGAGTAATCAGGAGGCAGAGCTGTCCACTGAACTCCCAATCCTCCATACCTCCCGGTTTCCTATTCAACTTTGGTGGGGGGGGTTTGGGGTTTTTTTGGGGGTTTTTTTTTGCCTGTTACTGCAGTGGGCTCCTATTCTTTAGACAAGAAGAGGTCTAAAGTGAGATCCGCCATACCTCCCAGTTTCCCATTAGGCTAAATCCCCACCGAATCGGACAACAAAACAGCCGAAAGTCGACCATTTTCTTTCCGTTGCATGACCGCGGCTTCGCTTTGCCCATAAACCGCAGTTGGTTCTCGTTTTTTTTGCCGTCACCCATACAACGGATTGAATAGGAAGACAACGGAACAACTCAAAGCGCTGGCGGATTATACAACATGTTGTATAATACGCCTGCACCAGAAGACGAGCAGAAAAAAAACCAAAAAAAAACAATGACCTGTGAAGACCACAGGTTATTTCTTCTATTGTCTATGGGGCTGCCTGAACGATCGTATTTTTGGCGGTTTTAAAATCCTAAAACCGCCAAAAATACGATCGGATTGCTATAGCCTTAACCGTGTATGAGCAACCTTAGTCCGTTACACAAGACCATCAATTACATATTAGTTGACACAACCAGTCAACCTTGATGGGTCAGACATTTGGGTGCCATACACACGAGAACTGCCCGATCTTTTGCCCACTTCCCTATATATATGCATGTGCTCTCAATGGAGAGAGGTGAATAAGCCCCTGTCTGACAGCTCTAGCAAAAGCTTTTATCCCATGGTAATAAATGATCAGGGATGCCGAATTCCAACACGCTTGTTCCTTCTTTGTCCTGACAACTGCCATGTGGGGGGGGGGGGGGGGGAAGGAGCATGGCAGGGGCAACGCAAGTCCAGACACCCCCCATGCACATTTAATGGCCGGCTGATATCGCCAAGATACAGGTTGGCAAACTTGCATCCTAAAATTGTTAGCAGATAACCTACATGTGCCAAGAAATATCCAACAGCCAGGATTACTCCAAAAAGGGCGTTAATAAACCAAGTTCTTCCGAACGTTCGCCATACATGGGAAGAGGTTCTGATGATGCAACGTGCTCGAATTCCTATCAATTCCCATCAGTCACATTTGTTGTAGCGAAGGAAATGATTGGATACTTTTATAACCGTAAAGGAAGGAAGGAAGGAGCTTAGTGTATGAAGACTGGCAGATTCCACGCAACCAGGTGTCTCCAGACATTGGGAAAGAAAGGTGGGACAGATTGAATTTCAATCCTTTTGTTCTGCTGCTTCCACAGGTGTCTGGTAGCGGTCATTCCTCATCTACCCAGATGACCAAGGGGCCGTTTACATGACGCAGGACAAATACCGGTCGGAAATCCTGACCAATACTTGCTCCGTTTAGGGGCTGTGGACACGGCCGCAGGGGGACGGCTTTTCTCTGCTGTTTGCGGATCAAGCCCTCCCCCTTCGTGCCGACACGTTCATGTTCTGCAGGAAAAGCGGACGGAAGAATGAACATGTTCAATGTTTTTCGGACCGCGACGGAAAATCTGCGCAGCGGAGACTGCTGCACGGATTTTCCATTGAAGTCCGTGTAAAAGATTGACACCCGGTTTACAGACGCCTTTCAAAACCGAAAACAGTCTGTAAAACCGGATGAAAACCCGGACCATGGGGACAAGCCTTAAAGGGGATGTATCGCTTCATCAATTCGTTTGTATCATTGTACTCTCAGCTTCTCAACTAATCAAATCCAGGGGCGTTTCTTCCCCTCCCAACTGGGTGTTTCTTAACTGAAGGGGGATGACATCATCCCCCCCCCTACACTGTTAATGCTCGCTCCCGAGTCAGTGTGCTCCCCCCCCCTCTCTGTCTGAGTCCACATATCACTGTCGTTCCTCTCCCTATGCAGTCTTATTTTGTAAGAGCTGTATGTGTACATTCTAAGGCCTGCATTCAGTCTAGACAGCCTATGAACTTAGAGCACTAATCTCTTCTCCTCTCACAGCTGGAGGTTTGTTACAGTTGAATCCAGTCTTCTATAAACTCATCCAGAACAGCGCAGATCTTAAGCATCGAGGCACAATTCTGCTGTTTTCTGCTGTTACACTGATTGCAGTGTTAGGCCATGTCCCCACGGCACGGGTTTTCTGCCGGTTTTTCAGCCGGTTTGCGGTTTTTCAGACCGCCTGAAAAACCGGCCGAAAATGAGCACAATTGTGCTCTATGGAAAACCCGTGCAGCAGTCCCCACTGCACGGGTTTTCCGCCCGACTGTTTTGTCGCCGGCGGTAAAACATAGAACATGCACCATCTTCCGTCCGGTTTCCCGAAGGAATATGTGCATGTCTATGGGAGGGGGGAGGGCTGTTCTCCGCTCATCGCGGAGAAAATCCGTCCACCCCCCCCCCCACCCCCGCGGCCGTGAGGACGGCTGCAAAACAGGACAAATACCGGCCGCCAAACCAGCCGGTATTTGTCCAGTGCCGTGTAAACGGCCCCTTACTGTGGAGCTGCTGGCTGTGCAGAGTGAAATTGTTGCCGGCCCCTTAGCGAGAGAGGAAGGAATGCACGCTTCTATGAATACCAGGGAGGGGGGGGGGGCAGACAATGTAAATTAGAAGAGCCATCAGCCAATGAAATTAAAGGTGGAATCTGAGTGTTTACAGACAACGAAGATAAGGGAGACAGTGGAAACAAGACAGCTTTGCAAATGACATCCAATTGCAAAATTGCTTATTTTCACTGTTCCCTTATTCTGAAGACCATTTAATGTAATGATACAACCCCTTTAATGCTTTGTCTACACAGCACTGGTTTTTGGTCGGATTTTTGGCAGAATAAAAAATCCAACTGTAACCAGTGCCCAATAGACCGCAATAAAAAAAAATCTGCGCTGGAATCTATCCGGATTCCAAAGGGATTATCAAACCTGTTGGATCTTTTGCAGGATTGCCATCGGATTCTCGTACATTTAATGTAAGGGGCATGCGGCAAGTCCAAAAACCGACCATGGTTTTTAGTGCAAATCTACACCAAAAACGCTGCGGTCTAGGGATGTTAAAATACCGTCGGATGTTGGACACCATTTTAACATATGCTGTGTACATAACCTAACATGTATGAGCGTGGAGAGGACTGGAGGAATTGGCACACCCCGATACACGACCATAGTCGTCCAGTAACCCCAAACTCGGCAGGTTTTGCCAACTTACATGTATGTGCACCATATACACTCACCGGCCACTTTATTAGGTACACCTGTCCAACTGCTCGTTAACACTTAATTTCTAATCAGTCAATCACATGGCAGCAACTCCGTGCATTTAGGCATGTAGACATGGTCAAGACAATCTCCTGCAGTTCAAACCGAGTATCAGTATGGGGAAGAAAGGTGATTTGAGTGCCTTTGAACGTGGCATGGTTGTTGGTGCCAGAAGGGCTGGTCTGAGTATTTCAGAAACTGCTGATCTCCTGGGATTTTCACGCACAACCATCTCTAGGGTTTACAGAGAATGGTCCGAAAAAGAAAAAAACATCCAGTGAGCGGCAGTCCTGTGGGCGGAAATGCCTTGTTGATGCCAGAGGTCAAAGGAGAATGGGCAGACTGGTTCGAGCTGATAGAAAGACAACAGTGACTCAAATAGCCACCCGTTACAAACCAAGGTAGGCAGAAGAGCATCTCTGAACGCACAGTACGGCGAACTTTGAGGCAGATGGGCTACAGCAGCAGAAGACCACACCGGGGTGCCACTCCTTTCAGCTAAGAACAGGAAACTGAGGCTCCAATTTGCCCAAGCTCATCGAAATTGGACAGTAGAAGATTGGAAAAACGTTGCCTGGTCTGATGAGTCTCGATTTCTGCTGCGACATTCGGATGGTAGGGTCAGAATTTGGCGTCAACAACATGAAAGCATGGATCCATCCTGCCTTGTATCAACGGTTCAGGCTGGTGGTGGTGGTGTCATGGTGTGGGGAATATTTTCTTGGCACTCTTTGGGCCCCTTGGTACCAATTGAGCATCGTTGCAACGCCACAGCCTACCTGAGTATTGTTGCTGACCATGTCCATCCCTTTATGACCACAATGTACCCAACATCTGATGGCTACTTTCAGCAGGATAATGCGCCATGTCATAAAGCTGGAATCATCTCAGACTGGTTTCTTGAACATGACAATGAGTTCACTGTACTCAAATGGCCTCCACAGTCACCAGATCTCAATCCAATAGAGCATCTTTGGGATGTGGTGGAATGGGAGATTCGCATCATGGATGTGCAGCCGACAAATCTGCGGCAACTGTGTGATTCCATCATGTCAATATGGACCAAAATCTCTGAGGAATGCTTCCAGCACCTTGTTGAATCTATGCCACGAAGAATTGAGGCAGTTCTGAAGGCAAAAGGGGGTCCAACCCATTACTAGCATGGTGTACCTAATAAAGTGGCCGGTGAGTGTAAAGGCCCTGCAAAGCAGTGACCAATCAAAAAGATACGGCCTGATGGAAAAAATCCTTCAGATCCTAAAACTTTTAAGACCACCTTAAGACAAACGTCCCAACGCCAAAGAAAAATGTAAACAGCATGGGAGCGCAAATGATTTTTTGCCCAGAGGAAAGACAGCATTGGAATGGGGGGGTGGGTGGGGGGGGGGGCCTTGTTGGAAAATAATGTGCCAAATAGGGGGTGCAGGGAAAAAAAGAAAAATAAGCAAGACAATAAACAAGCAGAGACAAAGCCAGCTGCTCTTCAGAGGGCGGCACACCCTGATCTGGAATGTCAGCCTGTCACACAGTCCCTGCTCAGGGCTTCCTCTGGAGTTACAGGGTGGGGGAGAAGCGGCTAAGCTGGTTTACCTACAAAACAGGAGGCAGGGAAGGGACTGGAGAAATGCTGGCAGGGCTTTCTCCAGTCACAGGCTTATCTCTCCGCCGCAGCCCCATGGGACAGGCGGACAAAGGGCCACTCCATGCACTGACGAGCCGCACAATGCGAAGTGTGTGTCAACACAATGTTACTTCAATGAGCCGCGGCAAGGCTTTGTTAGACAGGAAAATGTAGACATGCGGCCAACATTGGGAAACAAAAGGGGTCTACTCGATGCCAGGTTTCAAGGGGCACTTATCTGTGTACTGCAATCAAGAGAGCTACCTGCATGTACTGGGCTATTTCATCTGGTAGACCAAGGGACAGAACGTCCCAGCGCTCACATCAGCTTCATCAATAATGCATCCAAAATATGATCTGGAAATAGATTGTCCCTGTTGTGTTCTAAGATCCCAATATCCAATTCGATCAAATTGCAGATGCCCCAAAGCCCTGGTGCCAGAGGGGGCCCCTGACACATAAGGGTCCGTTCAACGCACCTAAGCCCTGGTGCCAGAGGGGGTCCCTATGCCACATAAGGGTCCGTTCAACGCACCTAAGCCCTGGTGCCAGAGGTGACCACTATGCCACATATGGGTCCGTTCAATGCACCTAAGCCCTGGTACCAGAGGGGGCCCCTATGCCACATATGGGTTCGTTCGATGCACCTAAGGCCTAGTGCCAGAGGGGGTCCCTATGCCACATAAATGTCCATTCGACGCACCTAAGCCCTGGTGCCAGAGGTGACCACTATGCCACATATAGGTTCGTTCAATGCACCAAAGCCCTGGTGCCAGAGGGGGCCCCTATGCCACGTAAGGGTCCGTTCGATGCACATAAGCCCTGGTGCCAGAGGGGGCCCCTATGCCACATAAATGTCCATTCGACGCACCTAAGCCCTGGTGGCAGAGGTGACCACTATGCCACATAAGGGTCCGTTCGATGCACCTAATTCCTGATGCCAGAGGGGGGCCCCAATGCCACATAAGGGTCCGTTCGATGCACCTAAGCCCTGGTGCCGGAGGGGGGTCCGTCCACATGACAAGCATTTCCAGTCGGATTTTCAGAACCATCAAAAAATGACTAAGACCATCCCCTAGACCTCAACTGAAAATCCGCATTGTAGCCCACATGACTCGGATTTTCTGAGATCAGATTCTTGTGTAAAATACTGTTCAAATGCTCAGCCAACTCTGTTTTAGGATTCAGAGCACTTTGTCCTTTGTCATGTGGATGTACCCTAAAGCCCTAGTATTATAAATGGAACATGGGAGGTGAATCAGTGGTTTGCACAGTGTGGCACAGTGGTTGGCACAGTGGCTCAGTGGTTAGCACTTTTGTCTTGCAGCGCTGGGGTCCAGGGTTCAAATCTCACTAAGGACAACACCTGTAAGTAGTTTGTATGTCCTCCCCTCATTTGTATGGGTTTCCTCCGGCTACTCCCATTTCCCCCACACTCCAAAAACATACAGATAAATTAATCTGGATTTTAGACTGAGCCCCAATGGGTACAGGGACTAATGTGAATAATGGCAATCGCTGTACAGTGCCGTGCAATAGGACAGCGCTATATACATGAATAAAATAGGTGTACAAGATCTTGCTATGGGATCCGGGAATGTCTCAGTATTCGATGCCACCACAAAGGGCAATGAAGGCGATGTTGGAGTTGAAATCCATCTTTGCAAACACCCAGAAATATACACTCTCCCTTGATCCGTCTCCTTTTCCGTCCAGTCTACACTGTACGCTTTGCATTCTATTCACAGTATACAAAGACGGGGTCAAGTTCATTGCTGGGAGACCTGCAGCGTATACAGAAGCACGAGCCGATATGAGGCAAGGGTAGTAGATTCTGCCATTTGCTGACCTTCCTCCCCCATCCTGCAACTATGACACACACAGGAATTCTGCGCTATCAGGACTGGGGGAAGCATCAATAACAAGTTCACACAGACCTCCCATCAATCATAAATTCCTTTATAGATAACAGCCAGTAGGAAAAAAAAAACACACTATACAGATTCGGACATGGCTCAGGCTGCTGGCAGCACCCTGTATGCCGTAGAGAGTGGCACACGCGGCTAGGTTTTCTGGAAACTGCGCGCCCAGTAATATTCCACTGTCTACGCCATCAGCTGCCGAGCCCCGATGCCTCTCGCCTGCCATGTTAAAACTGGGGCCGCTTGTCAAGCACATTATCTTGCACTGCCAGGCACGCTCTGCCATGCTGCTAAATAATGCACCGTGCGACACATTCACTTCCCATCCGAGCTATGAGACCAAGGACAGAAACGTCTCGCTCTGTACTGAAGTATAGCAAAATTAAATACAGATATCAGAATCCATTATTTAGCGGCCGCCCCGGCGTCCACATGGCCCATGTATTGTACACATATGTTTCTGGACTGACAACCACTCGGGGCTGGCAAGAATATCACTGGAAAAGAATGCGAGAGGAGGGGGGAACATAATGAAGCCATTTGTTAAAGCACAGTGACATCTGTCAGGTCAGATATACAATTAGTAGCTCAGTGATGTCCAAGTTAATTGTAAGAAGCCTCGCTATGCCGGCCACACCTTCCAATATTCATATGTAAAGTTTAAAGGGAACGCAAACTTAAAAGGGTTGTCTCACTACAAGGTTTGCTTATTAGGTTAAAAATCTTGCAAAAACAAGTCACTTTGTAATAGGTGTCCATTAACAGTGTCCTACCTATTCCTAGATATCCCCTCTTGTATGGCGCTCAGCTCCTCAGGTCACATAGCTACAGACCTGTTGATCTCTCTTGATGGTGCCCACTGGTATGCTTAGCTACAGACCTATTTGATCTCTCCTGATAGGCTGCCAGCGCTGGTTGCTATAGCTACAGAAGTGGCTTCTACTGCAGCCTAGTAGAAGCCAGTAAAAACGCCCCTGAATTTAAAGTGAAACCAAGAAAACGGGACAAATCAATGTAGCGAGACAACCCCTTTAAAAAGGAAAGAGAAAAAACTGGAAAATACGAAAAACACCAACTATGTCGTGTGTTAGGTTATGAAGAGGGGCAAATCCTGTGGATACCCACAGAGGCGCACTCTATGATCGCTCCTCCTACACACGGATCTCACTTTAGACCTAATCTTGCCTAGGGGATAGGAGTCCACTACAATAACAGGCAAAAAAAAAACCTACTAAAACCTAAAGATGGCCATTGGGCAAATTTTTGCCCAGTTGACCTATCCCTCTGGCAGGGGAGCTAAGGACCAAGAACAATGAAATCCTACAAACCCAATTTCCCACTACCACCGACATGTCTTCTGCACACCCATATACACAATATATAATTATATGATATTTTTTTATGGTGTTTATGGCCACCATACAAGTCCCCACCCCTGGCCAGGATCGCAACTAAAATTCATAGGGCCCCATAGCAAAAGTATATAGGGCCCCTCCACCTAATGACAATACAGTAAAAACAGGAGCATAAGTAGCAATGATTAAAGGTATAAATAATAGCGCTGTATATCAAGGAACACAAATAGTAGTGCTATACAGAAGAAAGCCATAGATTTTCTTGTAACCTTCAATAAGGAACAATGTTCTTGCACTCAAGTGGAGCCAGCTCAACATCTGGGCCCCATAGCAGTCACTGTAGCTGCTATGGCTATAGTTATGCTCATGCTCTAGGTCAAGCTGGTAGAACACAGTTGGTCACTAGTTCTACACCACAATCTATTTTTGACATGGATCTACCAAAGGAGGGATGAGCCAAGTTGAACCAAGTTCCTCACTGGTCTGATTATCGGGTGTATGATAAACATCAATTCCACAAAGCATCCCAAAACTTAGATGACTCCCTATGGTTTGATACCATAGGAGGATGGTTTGATGCCATAGGAGGTATAGGGGCAGTTGAAGCTGGGGTGGTCCAGGATTGTCCATTTCATGGACAAGTAGAATTCGAAGTAGAAGGTTAGTACACTTCTGCCCAACAAGGTTGCCTAAAACCCTACAAATTCTCATCACTAAAAATATGACTTGAGTGATATTCTACATGAACATCTGCCCATAACACATTCTTAACAAGTGAACAATTTCCAACATATGGACACCTAGACTGGAAAGTCCCATTTTCCTTTCATTACAGCCGTGAGTGAAAGTTGCCAGATACAAGACGAGGTGCTACTCCCTGGAGAGGACACGTTAGATTGCATTGATTTCCGCTGGAACCAAGTGAGACACGCGGCTGATGGATGGCCAATAAAAAGAGAATGATGGCAACTCGAAATGAGATTAAGAAAGACTTCAGCCGTGAAATCTACAATTTGAGGACACAAGCCCCCATCAGATGATGCTTCTGCTCCATGGAGCAAAGATAAACTGCCTCCCTACAACTCTACTCTAGACGCGATCGATTCTTTCACATTTTCCGTATTTTAGTATTTCTGGGTAGGCAAACACTTTTACCATTTCTATGACAATACAATAATGTGAAGAGAGATTTTGGAGTTCTCAAAGGATCTGTAAAGGTTCATAGTAATATACTGCACACTTCTCATGTACATGACCATATTATGAAAATACAATATGGCAGCCAAAAGTAATCTATGGGTAGTTAACCTACCAACAGAGGCCTCCAATTTCCCATCCAACCATGGGAATCCACAAGGGAAAAAATGGCAGCATGCGACATCACGTCTGTATTATGGAACTACATGGTGAAATAAGGACCTATGTGGCAGAGCCATGGTTCTTCCGGTGTAAGTCACCAGCTAACAAGAAATATTCCACATTAGTCAAGGGCTATAAAAGTGGATACAACTTATTTTTAAGAGACGAGAACCTCAAGAAAACCAAAAATAAGATTGTCTTAAAAAAATATCAAAGCTTATGGCAAGGAATTTACTACCTGGCGTTCATTGAGTCTCGTTTTGTAGAGCGTCACATCATATTGCAGTCTGGCATTGGTTAAACGATGGCAGATTATCAGAAAAATGGGACTTTATTTACTTAAAAACAGACAAGGCCATACTTACAGGTCAATGGCTGGACATTGAACTACTCCCAGTAGGAAGCAATATACGGTAAGCCCTAGTGGTATCTGAAAGAATAGGTACAGCTCACGGAAGATCACTCACACACCCATCCACTAGGGTGGCAACTGCATACTAAAAAACTGCACGTTGTATAAGTACCAGTCCACACCATTATGTAGAAAAGCTACAATACCATACAGGGGAGATTGCACAAATGCAAAAATACTGATAAATAACCACTCGCACACCTACTATTCATGAGGCGTAATTATCATATTAGTGGAATTTCATAATATGTTGGTTAGGCTATGTCTACAAAGCACAGGAATACAGTCGGATTTTTGGCGGATGCAGTATTTTAAATCCTCCGGTGCCATGTGCTGCATAGACCACAATGAAAAATCTGTGCTGTAATCTATATAGCACAGATTTTTACCATCTGGTTTAAAATCCGGCAGAATATACAACATGTTGTATATTCGCCTGGATTCGATTAGGATTTGCCAAGCAAATCTGAAAACCAACTGCAGTTTTTGTGCAAGTCTGCGCCAAAAAACACGGTCCTGTTGTGTCCAGCAATGCCAAAATGTCGGCGGATTTTGGACGGCATTTTGAGACGTACGCGTGTGGACTTACAAAGAAGACAGAAGATTCAGACTCACTGTTTTCTCCACACAACATGGCAGCTAACGTCACAGTGTGCCCTAAAAAGATGAAACCAACCAACCCCCCAAAAAAATAAAAATTTGACTACGCCATATCTGGCCAATTTTAGCCCCCCAATACATGCACACTTCCGTTAGAATAATAGATTTGACTCTATAGCTCCCGAAAACTTCATTTCTTGGTCGGAACTGCCCCTCCTCCACTCCACTAAATTGGTCTTCTCAACTTGAGCAGTTGATGAGTTACCAGCACCGCGAAGCAGCAAGTCCCCCAGCACTGCTGACAGCTCCGGTAACTGTGCGGATATGTGACAGCCCAGGCATGAGCTGTAATTCTGAAAACCCCAAAGATGTCAAGTTAATTCTGATTAACAGGCCCTGACTGTCTCTACTCACTGTTGCTTGTTACAATTATCTACTTAATGGGAACAGAATGAGCCTTTCTGCAGGGCATGGTGGGAGAAGAGACGCCATTATCCAGGACATGTTCTTTAACAACCTTCAAAATAGTCGTCGTCAGTTTTTTTCCCCCTTCTAATTTAACGAACAGACTTTTCTGGCTCAAAAAAAAAAGTTAAGTGTCAACTCTGTCAATTAGCAGAGCTTTACATAGGCATCGATATGGAGACACCCCGCATGACTGGTCTAGATTTCTTGCCTTTGCAAGGCATCATAGTAATGCCAAGGGCAGACATGCCAATAGTTCAGTCAATCCACAAAAAGTAGTGACCGCATTTAGTGTATGTATAGATTGTGTCATTAGACGTCCATTAGCTGGAATCATTCAGTTAGGGCCTGTCCCCACGGCACCGGTTTGCGGTTGTGCAGACCGTCTGAAAAACCAGCCGTAAATGAGCACAACGGGCTCCTATGTAAATCCCGTGCAGCAGTCCCCACTGCACGGGTTTTCCGCCCAAGAAACACTCTACATGCACATTCTTCCGTCCGCTTTTCAGACTAAATATGTGCAAGTGAATGTGAAGGGGGAGGGCTTTTCTACGCTCATCGCGGAGAAAAGCCGCCCCCCCCCGCGGCCGTGTGCAAGGCACACAAACCAGACAAATACTGGTCGGATAAACCAACTGGTATTTGTCCATTGCCGTGTAAACGGGCCCTTATCCTCCTTAGTGCACACAAAAGACACAGTGATAAGCAGAAGTCGGGGAGGAGGGGGATGCAGCTGCAGATATACTGGAACTGCATGCTACAAGAGGGGGGGAGAGAGTACAATGGGATGTGCGAGCAGGAGGAAACTACACCAAAAGGCAACCATCACACCACTCAAAAGATGGAAGGAAAATGAACATCCACAAAAAGCCATGCTGAGAACCAAGACGGCCATAACCCTCTCAACCATGATCTTTCATGAATGGTGGTCGTGGTCAATGCATTATTGCCTATTTTAGTGGCATATAAAGATGGTGACTCAAGAACGCCTGCTCAAAAAGACCACATGGGAAGACCAGGGAGGTACTAATAAAGTAGTGGAGGTTGTACACGCTTCAAGTAGTGCTCCCTTTGAAACTACAATCCAAAGAGTTGTACGATCAACGTAAGGCAATGGATATGTCAAGAATTACTAAAGTCTGTGCTTGGTTACTATCTACAGTGTTTTCCGACCAAAGTCTACAGGTCAATTGTCAAACCTGATAGCATCTCGAAACCAAGATATTAGCCTGCATAATGGAAAACACAAGCTATAGGACCTTACGTAGAGGTGTACATGAAAGAGGGTCCAACAGCGAAGATCAGTTTGGGCCACCCTTTAGGATACGGCCACACGGCAGTGACAAAATACCAGTCAGATTCAGATTAAAGAATCCAACCAGGATTTTATCTTTTGACCGTTTAGGGGGGCAGTTTCTGGCCACGGTTTATGGATTCGGCCTTTCCCCCTAAACATTGTACTGTACATTTTTCACCCTAAAATGGAGCGGAAGAGGGTGCATGTTCCAAGTTTTTTTTTTAGACAATTATTGGATTTGAAATCCAACCATCAGAAAATCTGAGCGGTGTAGAATACAGCTCGGATTTTCCATGTCTATGGGGATGGTTGACCGTCTGTTTTCAGACAGTTTTCAAATCCGAAAACTCTTAGAGCATGTCCCCATGGCACGGGTTTTCGGCCGTTTTTTCAGCCGGTTTGCGGTTTTTCAGACCGCCTGAAAAACCGGCCGAAAATTAGCACAATTGTGCTCTATGGAAAACCCGTGCAGCAGTCCGGACGGAATCTGTGCTACTCAATGGGAGGGCTCTTCTCCGCTCATCACGGAGAAAAGCCGTCCCCCCCCCCCCTCGCGGCCGTGGGGACGGGCGCAAATCAGGACAAATACCGACTGGCAAACCGGCCGGTATTTGTCCTATGCCGTGTGGATATACCCTTGCAGTAAGTTTTTTTTTTTTTGTCATCCGAGACAAAATAATGTGACCCCTTCCACACCTGTTCTATGACTCTTGGGTCAATTCTACAACCTTTGCTTGATAATGCAGATCCTCTGCTACTTGGTGTTGAGAACCTTTGTAGAACCCTCCTCTACATAAAGGACGTAACCCATCAGGACTGGGCCTTGCTAATCATATCTGCATATCCAGAGTAGCTCCAGACTCTGTTAATTAAGCATGCCCTTTAATAAAAGTAGGTCCAGCACTTGTGCGGTAAAACATATATCCAGCGTTATTTTAAATTCCTGGGACATTGTATGTTAAGTGGTATCAAGATACAATGTCCCAGACACTGATCGAGCCAATTACCATAAGCATTTTACTTGTAAAACCTCTTTATTAGTGCAGAGCATGTAGCGAGTGGCGGTCTATAGCGCCTCTCTAAAGTACAGTGTGGTACTGTACTACATGTCCTGTACTGCTCTTACATGTATTAGTGAGGTGCATCCAGTGATTGGTGGTCTATAGCACCTTTCTACAGTATGGTAATACATGTCCTATAGTGCTCTTACATGTATTAGTGCAGTTCATGCAATGATTGGTTTGTCTAGTAGCACCTTTCTACAGTACAGTACTACATGTCCTGTACTGCTCTTACATGTATTAGTGCAGTGCATGCAGTGATTGGTGGTCTAGTACAGTACTACATGTCCTGTGCTGCTCCTACATGTAATAGTGCAGAGCATGCCGTGATTGGTGGTCTTGTGGTACCTCTTTACAGTGCGGTACTACATGTCCTGTACAGCACTTTACATGTGCCAGGATGACTGTCTCCTTTGGCCATCAGGTAAGGACCCCATTTCCTGGTACATAGAGTATGAAGTACATGATACAAAAAAAGCTCCTGTCCCCTAAATATAAAGTGGTTTCCAGCAGCTCTTTCTGATGTTATATAGGAGGACACGCTCTCTATCATTTATCTGCATAAGTTCCTTGAATCCTCATTTTGCATTAGGTTGGAGACATTTTGGGGCCTCAGAACCAATTACCAGCTTTCCATGGAGTTACGGTTTCAACATACAGCGGCCGCCCTGGAACCAATTAATGTTGAATGTCGAGGGACCTCTATCATTCCAGGTTGAATTTGTCTTCATGTTGCTGGTGGGTCAAGCTAAGGTGATGGGATTATTGGAGTTAACCTAAAATAGGATGAAGTTTCCCTTTGAGACATGGAAATGGGAATGATCCTTCCTGAGAGGCGCAGGAAGTGACATTGTCTGGCGGCATAGAAATGTTACAAGGAAAAGCGAACTAACTCAGACACTCACTTCATAGAGCAGAAGACTCACTATTAGATCAAAGTACCCTCAGCTGCTGCATCCTAGGAGGATCACTCTCAGGCAGGGGTAATCCTCCAAAAACGACGTCCCCACTTCCTTTCTAGGTAATGAATGACAACTTTTTTGCTAACTCCAGTGACCATATGAGATTTGAGACTAGAATTTCTCCAGGATGTCCTGGGTCTTGCTTGGGTCTTCACTCATCTCGATCACGTGTACTGCGATGGTGTCTGCCCTGTCGCCGGTTTTCTCCAACCCTCCCTTCCCTTAAACGTTGGCACACAAAATGACTGCTTTCACCTAGTGCTATAAAAACGAGATGACGGACGTGACTGCGTGCAGGTAACAGGTGAGACTTCACAACTTGCGAATGTGCTTCTGTTCTTTAGAAGCTAAAGGCATTGAGCAAGAGTGAACTTTTGCAAGGTGTCACTTACGAAGGAACACACAATTTAGTCAACAAGGACTAAGCTGAAGCCAAACAATGGTGTTACCTTTCCACTGCGCAGATAAACCTGATCGGCCATCTACATCCACATGGACGGCAGAGCAGATAGCAATGGAATTTTAAACCTCCGGCACTGGGTGTCGTGCCAAACGATTCACATTTAGCTCCAATGAGCGGCCACACAACATAGGGAGGGGGACAGTCACAACAATCAGTGACAAATTCTTGATAAACACAAACTACATAACCAAGAATATTTAAAGGAATTGTCCACTTTAATCACTTCATTTGATCATATAAATCAAGGGTTCCCAAACTCCAGTCCTCACGCCCCACCAACAGGTCATGTTTTCTGACTTTCCTTAGCAGTGCACAAGTAATTTAACTATGCTGCACCGGTGACTTAATTATTGTCAGTGCATTCTGTGGGATATCCTGAAAACATGACCTGTTGGTGGGGTGTGAGGACTGGAGTTGGGGAACCCCTGATATAAATGATCAAATTCATGGTAGAATCTGGCAGGAGGTGTTCAAACTCCCAACAGTGCCCCTAGAGGAAAAATTAAGTTTTGCTTCGCACCAAATTCTGCAGGGGTCCTGGCTCTACTTTAACAGATACAGTTGGTAAACAGTCTTGAAGGCCATGCTACATGGGAGGGTTGGGAGTAAAATGAAAAAAAAATGTGTCCTTCACGTGCCAACTAGAAGTAGCTTTTATGGGTTGGTCCTTAAAGGGGTGTTGCCACCACGCACTTTCATGGCGTAATAGGAAATAGCGCCCAACTGTGATAGGTGCCAGTCCCAGACGTGGGGTTTGCGCCAAAGTCTTGGCTTAGAATGGAGAGCTGATGATGCTTGCACACGACTCTCCATTCTGTTCTACGAGTTCTAAGTACACAGTGCTCGCAAAACCTATAATTATTTGGGTAGTGTCCAAGAAAACTAATCGGCAAAAAACAGTAGCCCAGTAAAACATAACATTTAATACGTCAATTTAAAAAATTTCAATATTCATAAGAACGACATCCCTAAATTACAGACAACGCTATTAAATATGTAGAAATATATCAATATTGCACAAATCTCACAAAAAATGCCATAGGGCCAACTCAAGATTTGATGACCAGAAGGTAGATCAGATATAATGCAGCAACGTCAATGATATAGTATCCAGGTAATCTGTTGCCTGCTAGCCATGAGGGGTAAGAGAACAAACACTGTCCCTATAACAACCCTACCTAGTAGCAGGATAATCGCCCCGAAAAGAGCGGCCCCAGCTTTAAGGGGTTCCGAGTACAGCCAAACACACTGCTTACCTGTACTTCAACAGAACAGAATGGAGGATTATGTGCAAATGCGACTGATGGAACCCACACCTAATACACTTTGATGGCATAGCGGTAGGATAGGCCATCAAAGGACATGGTGGGAACACCAACTTACAGCGGGCACCAAGAGACTCTTCCCTTCAAAAGGAATCAAATTTGCACATTTATTGTCCCATGAAGCATGGTCTTAAGTATTCAGCCACCATCTAGAGCCCCTTCAAGGAATACCAGTAGCCACCCCCTGCATCAAAGGCGTTTCAATGGAATGAACTAATACCATGCTTTATACAGACAAGGCGCAAATAACCCCAAGACATTTGATGGACTTTTTTTTTTTTTTTTTTTAAAGGGTTTTATCAGTGGGACCCAGACTTACAAGCTTCCTAACTTTAGGTGGGACCAAGAAGAAGATGTAATGTGCATACTTTTCTCCCAGTGCCCATTGTAAGCAATAGGCTGTATATGGTAAAGCATGAACCTGAAAGGTTCCCTGTAGCCACGCTCTCCTATGATTTCCATGAGTAAGAACAATTCTTCCTACTGATGCAAATGCATATACATCATCATGAGAAGCAGCTTGACCATGCGAGTGTATACACAGAATTATCTACCACTACCATCTTCACAACATCAAACCATCAAAGACCATTAAATCTAAGCAAATATTTACCCAGCGCTCACATCCCCGGCCGGCAGCTGTCTGGCACACTGGTTCACTCCTCCCGCTGTAGGCAACTTCAGCAGTCATAATGAACCACTGAACTCACTCCAGATACCTTACCCGTAATCAAAATCCCAGGACTAGACAATTTTTCAGATCCCTGTAATTGTCGTCTACCTGGCTTAAATACATAGCTTTTGGTCATAGTCCATGAATCACGTCTAGCCCTATCCTGGCTCCAGGTTTGTAGCATTTTGTCCATCCTGAACTACAGTGTGTAATTGATTCCTAGTGTTTGCCACACAGGCCAGAAGGGTTTGATACAGGTGTGGGTACAGTCGTTCTCCTTTGGAGAGGTTTTGCATTTAGAGTCGCTAAGCCTGTTTTCCTCCTTCCTGGTGTTAGTGCAGGCACTTTAGGATTGTTAGTCATGATTAAGGACTAGCATAGCTTGAAACGCGTTAGAGGTTTCCTTACCCTACTCGGTTGATGGTCCTTAACGTCGATTACGATTACAGACATGCTTTTGAAGTTCTCTTAGAATAAAGCTGAATTTTTTTATTTGAACGAGATGATGTTGACATCATATAGAGAGATTCAACATGTTAGTGTGTGGGATTGTTGTTTTCGGCAATACTTTGTTTTGTTGTGTGTGGGTGTAATGCAACCGGACCAAGGAAATCTGTTTTTTGATATAGGCAGGTGATAATGTAGTTTAGTATTGGTAAATATTGTATATAGTTGCTGTTTTGTTGGGAATGAGTGTTGGACCGGTGCGGTTTACAGGAGATTAGGGACAATCACCGGTGGGCCCCTTGTTATAGTAGACCAGTGTCAGGGAGAAAGGCAAAGAAAGAGGCAAAGTGCAACAGTCATGTACAGCAGCTATAGAACGGGATCCAAGAATCCACTCCACCGGTGGGCCCCAAATATCCACTCCACCGGTGGGCCCCAAATATCCACTCCACCGGTGGGCCCTAGACACCCCAGTTAAACACTGGCTGTTTATACCATGCTAAGGAAGCCCATGATGGATTCCCTTTGCTTTTCCTGCCGACAAGAAGCCTTGTTGAGAATCCTTTGAGTGAGGAGAGGACCTTCTGTTCTACTCACGTCTCAGAAGATTGGCTAAGCTTTTCACATTAAGTGAAGTCACCTTGCATGTGATGTTGGATTTCACTAGACCCTGTTTAAGTCTACTCCTTGGCAGTAGAAAGTAATAGAAAAAAAAAATCTTCATAGAAAAGTAATAAGGATGTAGGCTAAATCAGGGGTTCACAGCCTGCAGTCTGGGGAACACTTATGGCCTACACCATTTTGCATTGACTGTTCACATGAAGTTTTCATATTAAGTGAATGGGGTCCCTTGGCCCGTTTGGCGCTCCAAAAATGAGGTGCATGGTGATCATCTACAACTGTCAAACTATAATGGAGAGAGCTGCCAGGTTGCTTCAACAACTGCCGTATTTTCATGGGAGATAGCCATTCATATGCATGGTCTGTTCCTCTTGAGTGCAAAATGGGGGTAAGTAGGGGTTCAACAGACTCCCATGGGAGACTTATGGCATATTCTTCTAATATGCCACAAATGTCTTTGATGGCAATGTTTTGTGGCTGCCCTTGAGTGGCTTAACCTGACAATGTGGCCCCCAGACGAGAAGAGGTTGTGCACGTCTGTGCTGAATGTGATCACCTTGAGATACTTCAAGGTTAAAACAGACAATTAGCATTAAATACAAGAGAATTATAGCCACATGGACCTGCTCTAAGATTTTATAGTGATCAGCAAGCTATAAAAAGCCATAGGTGGCATGGGTCAATGTGCAGAACTCTTTTTTTTTTTTTGTGTCCTAAGACAATAAGAAAAGCGAAGCAAGAGCAGGATGACTCAGAACTTGCACAGAAATTCCCTACATCCTTTAGATAAGGAATTCTACAAAGCCGAGAACCGACTGTACAAATGCATTGTGGCGCTCGGTGTGAATCCTGCAGAAGTGGGGCGGCTCGCTGCCTCCAGGCTTTTAGAAATCTACTTATTCTTCTTGATGGGTTTCATTTCTAGGCAGAGAAGCAACAAATAAAATGCAGATCAGCTAACTAGACTTAAAGAGAAATATCACTGGCGTTGCACGATGACATTCCTCAAATACATGGCGCCGTGCTCCTAGGTCTGAGATGTAAAAGTTGACCACGCCTTGGGTGCCACATGAAAATGGCCCTTTTACAACCTGATATACAAGGTTGATGACCCACCCAGGTTAAGTCAAACTAGAGTTTTATTCATAAAACCCAAACTGCTCAGTCGCGGCAAAATCATGACGAAAGTTTCATGGTCCTATCAGGACTAGTAGGCATCTCTTGCTGAATAAGTCAAGACGATGGCGGCCAAGAGTCTGTAGTAGCTGGAACAGGAATGGCCACTAATGCCCCATAAAGGTGAAAATGGATTGCCTAGTGTCCTACCCATCATCAGTATTGGAAACATCTCTAGTCACAAACTCGCCGACAATGAGGTGTCAAAATTGGTCCCTATTGACAGAAAACTTCTAGTATGCCTCTACCCTGTGTCACTCGCTGCACTGGTTGCCCATCCAGTACAGAATACAACATAAACTCCTCACTCTCACCCATAAAGCTCTCCACAGCGCTGATCCTCCCTACATCTCCTCCCTCACTCTGTCTACACCCTAACCGGTCTCCCGCTCTGTACTGATCTAAATTACACACCTCACTCATCCGAACCTCCCTGCCCCTCCAATTTGCCTCTTTGACACCTTCCACTCCCACCTAAGGCCTAAAGCTCGGCCCTCCGGTCACTGACCTCTGGTGCTGAAGGACCTGCCACTCACTTCAAAGACAAAATTGAAAATACCCGGCAAAACATCACATCACAATCCCCAAATAAATACCCATCCTGTCCCTCCCTGCACGCCCTCAAAATTACTCGCCAGCCCTTGACCCGACGACAGAGGAAAAAATGTCCAGGCTTCTCCTGTCTGATCGCCCCAAACCACCTGCTCTACGACCCCATTCCATCCCACCTCGTCCAGTCTATTTCTCCAGCTGTCCCTCACCTTACTGCAAATCTGTAACCTCTCTCTCTCCACTGGGATCTTTCCATCTTCTTCAAACACGCCATCATAAACCCCCTTTACTAAAAAAAGCCCTCTCTGGACCCTCCTGTGCTGTAACTACCGACCAGTCTCTAACCTGCCCTTCATTCTAAACTCCTGGAATGCTTGGTCTACTCTCGCCTAATCCGCTATCACTCTGCTAACTCTCTTCTTGACCCGCTGAAATTTCAGGGTTCCGACCCCTATCCCACGAAACTCTTGTTAAGTCTCAAATGACCTAACAGCAAAAATCCCCAGGGTAAACTATTTTGTTGCTTCTCTTGGATCTCTCTGCAGCATTTGACACCTGTGGATCACCAACTTCTCCTCAGCATGCTCAGCACCATTGGCCTCCAGGACACCGCTCTCGCTTGGTTCTCGTCCTACCTCTCTGACCGCTCCTTCAGTGTCTCGTTTTCTGGTTCGACATCCTCTCCTTTTCCCTCTTGTGTTGGGGTTCCTCAGAGATCAGTTCTGGGTTCCTCTCCTCTTTTCATCTACAGGGCCCCCATTGGACAAAACCATCAGTAGATTTGGCTTTCCATACCATCTCTAGGCGGATGACAAACCCCAATAAACACCTCCCCCCGGAAACAATACTCAGCCTTGCTACAAAACACCAGTGACTGTCGGGCCGCTGTCTCGGGACATCATGTCCTCTCTCCATCTGAAACTAAACTCACTAAGATGAATTTCTTGTCTTTCCGCCATCTACTAACCAACCCCCCCTGCTATTTCTGTTTCTGTATGTGGTACCACCATTTCTCTAGGCAGCAGGCCCGTTTTCTAGGGTTTTATTTGATTCTGATCTGACCTTCTCCCCATATATCCCAATCCCTTGCCCGTCCTGTCACCTGCACCTCAAGAATATCTCCAAAACCCGTCCATTTCTCACTGTGGAAAGGGACAAACTCTCATTACTGCTCTTATTCTTTCTCGTCTTGACTACTGCAACTCCTTGCTTATCGTCTCCTCTCTGCAAACTCTCCCCTCTCCAATCTGTCCAGAATGCAGCAGCCAGGCTTGTCTTTCTCTCCAGCCGTATACTGATGCCTCTCCCTGTGTCAGTCACTTACTGGTTGCCAAACCGGTACAGGATACAGTAAAAAACTCAGCACTCTCACCCATAAAGCTCTCCACAGCGCTGCTCCTCCCCCACATTTTCCCTCCCTATTCTGTCTCCCCCCTACCCGTGCTCTCCGCTCTGCTGATGTATAGCACTTCATTCCTCAATCATCCGAACCTCCCATGCCCCCCTACAAAGATTTCACACGTGCGGCACCAATTCTCTGGAATATCTACCGTGGGGCGATCAGACACATTCACAACCCCCACAGTTTTAAGAGGGCCCTGAAAATAATCTTCTCGGGCTGGACCACTAAGATCCCTAACTGCTATCACACACATCTGTCACTCCCTGCACTTGGGCACTCTCAGCACTTAAACTGTATATAGAAAGTACAGTCTGGGTGGCAGGTTCATCCATTTTTCATGTAAACCACACCCTATTTATGAAACATGGCCTGACCATTGTAAAATTGGCAATTCTTACCGTATGTTTCACCCATACACACGAATAGATTGTAATCTCTGACGAGCAGGGCCCTCACAACCTTGTGTCTCATTGTAAGTTACTTTTAATGTGTAATGACTGTATGTTTACCCTTGAATTTGTAAAGTGCTGCGGAATATGTTCGCGCTATAGAAATAAAGATTATTATTATTATTATTATTGCACCAGTTTTCTGGAACATGTTACCCCATGTGATCAGGCACACTCACAACCCTCACAGTTTTAAGTGCGCTCTGAAAACTCATCTTCTTAGACAAGCCTACCAAGATCCCTAACTGTTATCCCCCCAAATTCTGTCACACATTTTCCTGCACTTTGGCACCCACAGGCACTTATCTGTATATAGATGTATGGTTGGGATGGCAGGTTCTTCCACTTTTATGTATACTACCCCATATTCATGTAACATGACTGGCCATTGTAAACCAAGCACTTCTCCCCCTTTGTCTTACCCATACACCACAATAGATTGTAAGCTCTTGCGAGCAGGGCCTCACACCTCGTTCTCTTTGTAATTAGCTTTTTTATAATGTAATGTCTGGTTTGTCTGTGCTTATACCCTCTATATTGTAAAGTGCTGCAGAATATGTTGGCGCTATATAAAGATTATTATTATTACAGTATGTGTGTCAAATGCAAGGATCAGGGGCCAAATCTGTCCCGCCACATTGTTCTATGTGGCCCGCAAAAGCCTAGACAGAGCGCAAGGTTGGACAAGGTCTGGATACAGAACCAACGGCTCTCCACTTTCCCCACTGTACGCAGCCAGTGCTTGGCAGAGGCGATGGCACCATGTTAGATTTGGAGATCTGGCGTGCACCTCCACATGACTGTTCAGTGGTGGCACAGCTTGGAGAGCCCTAGCCTGGTACTTTAGCCCTTCCTCAAAGTCCTCCAACAACAATTTGAGGGCAACTATAATGCTGATGTGGCCCTTTGTGAAACTGGGTTTGACTCTCCAACTTAAAGGGACTGCTCAATCTGGCATCAAAAAGACCAATCTAAATAAACGTGGGCTATAGGGTATAATAAACTAAAGTCTCCCCTAAATTTGGAGTCATCCATCTACAGAAATCTAAGCAGCCTGGATTGATTGCTATGGGCAGCACCCTCTTTCCACTTTGTATTAGTGGACACCGACACTACTCAAACGAGCCGCCATCTGTAGGGGTGGGGGGGTTATTGTGCTATCCTACAAAGTGGTGTGTACGTTCAGGTCTGGTAAGGTCACACGAGCCATTCTTCCATCTCACTGAACAGCAATTACGGTGCAATCACCACCTTCCCTGCTGCAAGAGATTAAGGCGGTGGAGTGCGGCTAAAACAGATGCTAAGCTGCAGATGTTTGGGTACAGACTCAGAGCAAGTGGAAATTGTGCCCATGCGGTTGCAAGATATTTTAATTAGAGTGATGGGTCCAATCTGTTAATGGACCCTGTGGGAGGGAATAGGTTAATGAATCGTGCTCTGTTCTAATGTGTCCCTGGGACAATCAAAATGGTGTTGGAGCTTTTCCGTCTGAAGAAACCTGCGAACTGAATGAAAAGCAAACAGAGCCCTGGCGAGCACAGAAGTACAGCAGGCCGGATTGATCACAACCGTCTGACATTAAGACTGTCCTTGTTGCCCATAGCAACCGGAGCTCCGCTTTCATTTCTTATACTGCTCTCGAACCCTAAAAGCTGTACTCTGATTGATGAGCTCCAGGGACCAAAGACAGTCTTAGGCTATGTTCACACGGGCAAATTTTGGTGCGCATTTCGCGTCGTATTTGCGCACCGAAATTACGGTAATCCATAGCTCTCATAGAGAACTATGGATTACGCCGCCTCTCCCCGGGCGTACAATACGATGGTATTGTTCGCCCGGGGAGATAAGTGACATGTCTATGGGGCCAGCGGGCTGCCGGCCTCCTCGCGTCGCGGGAGTACACGCCTGTCAGCGCGACTCCCAAACACCCACGCAAACACCCGTGTGAACATAGCCTTATTGTTAGTTTGATAACTCAAACCCAGTATATCTTTATAGATTTTACCAGTGCCCAATTCATAATTCTCCAGCTATTGCACAACAACTCCCAGCATTCCCTACCCATGCCCAGCATGGTCTACAACGCTTTTGGTTGGAGTCCATACAGGACTGTTTTAACAGCATTAAGAGCCCCTTGACAAAGCAGTGCACTACCTCCCCTCCACCCCTCCAAGCACAATTAGTGTTGAGCCGAACTGTTCGGAAATGGTTAGTTTGGCACAAACTTTACCTTTTCTCCGAACCTGAGCCGAGCCCATAGACATTGATTGTAATGAGGTTCGGCGTTCGGCCAGAACTTGAATTTTTTGGTGCTCGCTCATCTCTACACATGACATCACACCAGGCCATGCCCGCATTGGGCAGATAGGCAGGTCCCCCATTAGGCAGGTAGTTAAGCCACCAGTAGGTGGGGCTACTGATAGGTAGGCAAGATCCAAGGTGGGTAGGTAGGTATACAGGGCCCCACAGGATCCTATGTAGGTGGGCAGGTCCCCCATCCGTAATAGTAGCCCCTTCAACTGAAATAGGAAAAAATAAAAAAAAACTCACCTCTCAGCCTAAGAGAGGGTTCACACAGAAGGTTTGGACGCCGATTCTGGGCGAGGATTCCGCACCCAGAATCCGTGTTCAATCCGAGTATGCAGTGATTTACACTGTGTCCTATGTAAAATCAGGGTTGTCATTCAGTATTATCGGCACGTCTCGGTCACGGCAAACAAAAATGGACATGTTAATTCTTTAGTGCGGGCGACGAGCTGATAATAAAAGCGCCCGAGACAGAAATCCGCCTCAGGCAGTCCGGGTCGTTTTCTTGCCGAGATGCCACAGGGCCGAGAACCCGCCGTGTGCACTCTCCCTACTGCAGCGTGCACCCTCAAAGACAACAGGTAGGGACAGCGAGCCCATGACATCCTCAGGACAAACAGAAAAGAGCACCAACCCGGCGATTCGGGGCTTGTGCTCCTGATTCCCAGGATGTACCTTTTCCTGCCTGGGGCACCTTGGCAACTGTCTAGTGTGCACAATGGGTAAGGCAGCCCCGGGTCCATAAAGTGTATGTGCTCAGCAAATACACCGCATGTAGTCCAAAAGAGACTACATTTGCTTATTATTATATAAATTATATGTTTATAAATTTAATATATATTATATAATGTAAAAAAATTATATTAATGGGGTAAATTTTTTAAATATTATATATGATAATTATATTTATATATTTATCTTATATATATCTATATATCTATATATCTATATCTATATCTATCACTATAGGGGGTTCTGTAGCATACTCAATTCAATGGAACCACAAAGGGTCTTAACGCTATACCACAAATGCAAAAATACAGTTTCATTAAAACAAGTAGAATAGACTTCTGCCATGCTGATTATCCCCATTCTCCATCTACATGATGAAGACCCACCTTTTGGCAAAAAAATTGAGACTTCTACTCGGGGTTTCTGGGACATACAACAAAAAACCATCTCGATTAGTATTTCTAGGGGTATTTCCAAAAACCTAAATCAAAAGTTTCGCTTTGACCAAGAGCAGCATACCCGATTACGGACCTGACCGCCAATGGACAACAACCTAGGACATTCCCGGAGCGTCAGCTCATACAATTTACAGTTACTGCAACACAAGGGCTGGTGACTACTAAGGTTCATTAACCCATCCAAATGAGGGGCCATAGGGAGGGGTGGGGGGAGAGAAATCGAGGAAGATACCCAAGTCAATCTCAGGACTCGGGAAATAATGTCATGTAATTAACAGACCTGAGCCGAGAACACAAAACATAGCAAAAGCAGAATGGGCAATCATCAGGTGTTTGGTAAAGGGGTTGTCTCACCATGCTGTTTCACTGAGCCACAAGCAGCTTCAGATTTACACCCTCCCTCCTCCTGATCAGGCTATGGGTGGTTCTATAGCAGTGATAAGCATATCCGCTTCATATTTTCAACTCTTAATTGCACTGACATGAGAGCAGGAGGTGTACCCTATAGAGCAGAGAGCTTCAGAGCTCAAAGTAAGCAAAAGTAATTAATGTCCTTTGTTTGAGATAACACACAATGTTCTAAAGCTGCAGTCCATCCCAGTGATGTCACTCCCTGCTCTCTACCTAATCAGAAAAGGGGAGCAGGACGGTGACCATAGAAACTTGTGTGCACTCAGAGCAGATAAAATCTCTATCTCCTGAACACAGTAATATCAAGAGGAATGTATTTGGAAACAGTCAATTTAAATTTCCCTATGTGTTGAAAGCTAATCTTTGTAGTGAGACAACCCCTTTAAAGGTGTTTCTCACACCAAATATTGTCTTTCAACATGAAGGGACAGGTAATTGAAGAATTTTTCTCAGTAGATTGATAGATTTTACTTTAGTAACGAGATAAGACACATTTTAAGTGCTCTGAGTGCACATAGGTTTCTATGGTTACCTGACCATAACAGTTATCCGATTAGCTGAGAGAGCAGGGAGTGATGTCAACATGGATGGACAACGCTCAAACTAAGCTCTAACAAGATTACAGATAAGCCATTGTTTTCAGCCCTCACAGCACACGTACCATGTAACATCTCCTGCACTTGTCAGTAACTGCTCAGCTACTTAGAGATTCTAAATATGCTAAGCACTGCTATAGAACCACCCACAGCCATAGCAGACGGAGCGAGTACAAAACGACTTGTGACTCAGTGAAAACAGTGTGGTGAGAAAACCCTTCAAGGGCACAAAGAACTTTCCCTAACTCAACTAGATTCCCCAACTCCAGCCTGACAATTTTCCTGGGGTGATCTAAGGGTCAATGGATGCCAACACAATCTGTTAAAGGGCCCCAAAGCGGAGTCAGTCTTACACCCCATGAAAGAACTTCACTTGACATTTAGGGCCACATGTATGAAACTATTTAGGTCGAAAACGCACCCTTTTGCCCATAGTAACCTAAGGGCAATAAAGTGAGTTTTAGACCTAAACAGGTTCATACATGTGGCCCTTAGTCTGGAGCCAAGGATGCAAAGCCTAGCAAAATGGCCCAGGACACCAAGAACTTCCCACCCTCTTGACACGTGCAGGATCAATGGCCAAATGGGATGGCGCCAACAAAAGCTCTTACTGGGCCCCGAGCCACAGCAGGTAAAATATCACACCATTACCAGACCCCACTCTGTCACTTGTGTCAGCCTGGACTATGTTGAGGAGAAACGTGCCGGAGACCAGTAAACATGCACTAGCTCAGCACTAAAGCATCAAGCAAGTATTCACCACAGACACGCTAGAACAACTCCCCCCAGCAGCAAAGTACGTGGTGAGAAATGCACATAAATCTGGATAATGGCCTCGGATCTGCAGAAGAATTACAGACTTCAGCATAGGAGGACTATTTAATTGGACGCCGGCGTTTTGCTTTCTGCTCTCGTACAGATGGAGAGCCCCCGCTAGACCTTTCTACCATTCCCAATCCATTAGCGCACAAAGTATCCGACAACTGCTTCTATACAGCTAGTAAATGCATTATGTAAGCCAGCAGTAAACAGAGGGCAGCGGGAGGGATCGCTTCCTATTGTACGGGTCAAACGCCCTAACAAGTCATTTAGGTTGGGAAAACTATACATTATTCATTACAGGGCGAGAAGACGTCCCCCACCGCCTCGAAAGTGGCCAAGGTTGTCAGAAACTATGTCAAAGTCATGTTGTGGTCACTGCTCATTAGATTCTCCCCAATCAACAAACTCCTAGTAAATTGGTAAGCAGCGCTAATCCGAGTCGGGGGAAGCTGGGCGACTGCTTATTAGAAGACCTTCTCCACTCCAGGTGTCAACATGGATGGACAGAGCTCAAGGAGCAAACTAAGATCTAACAAGATTACAGATAAGCCATTGTTTTCAGTCTGCACAGCACATGTACCATGCAACGTCTCCTGCACTTGTCCGTGTAACTGCTCAGCTACTTAGAGATGATAGATATGCTAATCACTGCTATAGAACCACCCACAGCCATAGCAGACAAAAAATAAGTTAACTTAAATTGTAAGCCTCAATGAGAACAGGAGCAAACGTGGATAGTGACAATCTCTGTACAACGCTGTGGAATAGAGCGGCGCTATATAAATTAATCTATACAGTACGCCATGTGCTGTAGCATGGTGGTGCCATCCCACAGCGCCATGTTCTTCCCGGGGGAGGGGGGAGGGATCAGAGGCCTACAGGGGTACATACAGTATGAGCCCATAGATTTCTATGGGCCTTACAACAAGGATCTGGACCATGTATGGGGTGAACCTTCTGCTCCTCTATCACCAGGCAGATCTGTCACTCAGGAGTCTTGGAAGAGCTGCTAGACAATATCTTTGACTTTAAAGGGAACCTGTCACATAGATTATGCCCCCCCTTGCTGAGGACAGCACAAGCTAGTGTCAGACCTGCTGTTCCCAGCGCTGTGTCCCTTACTCTGTAAGATGCTGCCGTTTTAGAGCATTTAATGCTCAAATCTTATTCATGAGCAGGTGTTAGCCCCGCCCACCAAAGGCTAGCCCCGCCCACCTGGCAGTAATTCACAAGTTTCTACCTATTCAAAGTAATAGGTTTGTCAGTTGAGATGGGCGGGGCTAGCCTCAGGTGGGCGGGGTGTGCCAAAAATTGACTGACTTTTCTGGCTGAAAACTGCAGATTTGAGCATTAAATACTCTAAAACTGCAGCATCTTACAGAATAAGGGGCAAAGTGCTGGAAACAGCAGGTCTGACACCAGCTTGTTCTGTCCTCAGCGAGGGGGGCATAAACTATGTGACAGGTTCTCTTTAAAGAGGATCTGCAGCCATTCCTGATATGTCCGGTTTAGTAAATACTTCTATTCCGCATGAAACAATTCAGGCACATCTTTCCTAAAAGGGGTTGTCTCACTAAATCGATCCATCTCACCTCAGTCCTGTTCTCTTGGTTTCATTTTGAATTCAGGGGCGTGTTTACTAGCTTCCACTAGGCTGCAGTAGAAGCCAGGTCTGTAGCTATAGCAACCAGTGCTGGCAGCCTATCAGGAGAGATCAAATAGGTCTGTAGCTATAGCGACCTGAGGAGCTGATGCAGCCCATACAAGAGGGGATATCTAGGAATAGGTAGGACACTGCTAATGGACACAGATTGCAAAGTGACTTGTTTTTGCAAGATCTTTAACATAAAAAGCAATCCTTGTAGTGAGACAACCCCTTTAAATCTCTATGATGTGGTTTCCTCTCTCATTCCTGCTCGAAATTTGTTACCACTCTGTCAGCTGGGTGGTACCAATGGCGGGAGGTGGAGGAGGGGCAGTCGTGCAATGTACGACATTGTCCAATCAGTGTGTGCAGGGACACGCCCCTTTGAAAACTGTAATGGTAACACCCATTTGACAGGTGCAGTAATAAATTTCTAAAAGGAACAACAGAGGGACAACACAGAGTTATAAGAGAAGATGCTCCAGAATTGTTACATCATAGGGAACACAAGGATTTACTAAACAGATACGTCCCGAGACGTCACAGATGTCCCGAGACGTCACAGATGTCCCGAGACGTCACAGATGTCCCGAGACGTCACAGATGTCCCGAGACGTCACAGATGTCCCGAGACGTCACAGATGTCCCTTTTAATGTATGTCCCAGAGGATCCTCCTATGTGATGGCCTGTTACAGTAACCTCCAATATCTACCACAATAATCGCCCAGATTGCTAGAAATAAAGTAATACATTTTTATAACTATTTTATAACTTGCACAGTGGAGGTTCTGTACAGACACAGACGCTCATACCAGTTTTCCACCAGATCATAGCGTTTGCTGCCTGTGTACTTTGTATATAGGTTATAGATTCTGATTCGCCGCCAGCTTGATTTTTCACTTGAAGCAACAAGCCTGACAATGTGATCCTGCTGGTTAGGCGTGTTTGCAGACCGGCATTCTGATGAATGTGCAGTTTCCCATCATTTACACCGAGAAGCAGCCACCTCCCAAAACCTATTAATTGTCGCTTAAATATACAAGTAGGTGGAGACGGCAGAACCCAAAAATCCATATATCCGGACCAGGCCGGGTGCCGGTTATTGACGCCAACTACAACTAAAGGTCAATACGTGCAGTTTATAAGGCAATTTGTCAGACACACATTGATGGTATTAAAACGGTAGCGTGCAGGTACTGCTTCTGTGGAGGAACTAGGGGCATCATCAGGGGCAGGAGTCACAACGAAAGCTGCAACTGCACCACGCAGCAGGGCTCAAATTACCATACACATAGAACAAAGCAGATGAGAAACACCAAGCAACATTTTGGGCCTTAACGAGGACCTGTGGATGTTCCTCCCATATCTATTATAGTCATTGCTAGTATTACCTAAGAAATTCCAATTTTGGAACAGATTCCTTAGTTTTCTATGTTGTGTGGTTTCCCTGTTATTCCTGCTAGAAGGTCATTACCAATCTGTCACCTGGGCGTTTCCAATTGGGAGCGTGTCCGTGCACAATCTGAAACTGTCCAATCAGTGCTGACAGTGAGGCTATGACACACTGCTTAAATTGGGGCACATTTCGCCGCGTATTTAGAGGTGTACTGTGCTCTAGTATGAGCGAAATATGTCCCAGTCATTACGGTAATCCACAGTTCTCATAGAGAACTATGGATTCCGTCTCCTCTCCCCGCTCGTACAATACGGCGAGCGGGGAGAGAAGTGACAAGTTACTTATTCGCATCGATTTCGTGCCCCGAGTAATGTCAATGGGGCCGGTGGGCTTTCTGTCCCCCTGCATCGCGGGAGTACGCGCCGATCAGTGCGACTCCCGAAGATCCGGCGTAATTGCGGGGCATACTATACACCCCGCAATTAAGCCATGTGAACATAGCCTTATAGTCAATGCTAGTATTTCCTAAGAAATTCCAATTTTGGAACAGATTCCTTAGTTTTCTATGTTCTGTGGTTTCCCTGTTATTCCTGCTAGAAGGTCATTACCAATTGGGAGCGTGTCCGTGCACAATCTGAAACTGTCCAATCAGTGCTGACAGTCCGTGTGTGCAGGGAGACGCCCCTTTGCAAACTGGGACAGTAACACCCACCTGACAGATTCAGCCATACATTTCCCAAAGGAATAACAGAGGAACAGCACAACCCAGAGATATAAGAGCAGATGCTCCATAATGGTTATACCACAGGGAAAACAAGGATTTCCCACACCACACCTGTCAGGAGATGTCCCCAGGGCATAAGTCAACGACTGCCACCTTCCATAAACAGCGCTTCTCTTGCCCTTAGGCGGCGTCTGGTATTGCAGCTCAGCCCCATTCACCTGAACTGGACCCATCATTTTGGTCAATCTCTGCCAGGGACAGATGGCAAGCAACCTTTTATCGCTATTTAACAAAAGCTTCAGGTTTGTGTATTCATAACCTTTTTTCAAGATATCTGCTTGCCATTAGTGAATGGAAACATTTCACCCCCAGAGGCTTTAAGTCCAATGGGCTGGTTCTAGTAAATGATAGCCAATTCTGGTAATGAATCGTGTATTGAAGTCACCTGAACCTGAGAAGGGATGTTTTTATTCATTGCCAACAAGCAGAAGTCTTTAAACTGGCAAGGAATGGCTGCATAAAGTATATTAGAAAGTGGCAGATTTTTTGTACTTGCTTCCCAGGTAATCGTCATGTCCATAGTGTTATAGGATAGGTTCACAGGGATTGTTCTAGTATGGATTAGATTGTATGCTCAGCTATACACAAGAACGCATTCTCCGTAACGGATGCAAAGATTTTTTTTTCCATATTTGCCTCAACTGATCCAGGGATTAACCCCATTGCCATATCGGAAGTTGGGAAGGAATTTTTCCCCTCCTTTGGGTCAATTGGCATCTGTCTCATAGCGGCTTCGCCTTACTCTGGATCAGGGGTGTCAAACTGTGGCCCTCCAGCTGTTGGGAAACTACAACTCCCGTCATGCATTTATATAATCTATAACAGTGGGCATGATGGGAGTTGTAGTTTCGCAACAGCAGGAGGGCCGCAATTTGACACCTCTGCTCTGGATCAACACTGTAGGGTTATAGTCAGAGGTGTAATTTCAAGCTCTTAGGCCCAGTGCAAAAAGTGAAATGACGCCCCCCAGCTTCCATGTACCATTTACAATACGGTCTTCTTATGTGGCAGAAAGGCTTTTGGGTCCCCTCAGGCTGCAGGGCCCGGTAATGACTGCTACTGCTGCACCCCCTACAGCTACGACCCCGGTTATAGCATGGACTTGTGTCTATTTAAAAAGGTTACTATGATACCGGCTGGATGGAGGCCACATCTTGCCGCCTGTGACCGCCGCATCCGCCCACACCAGGTTCGGCATCTCTCATATCACCCATACCCCGTACCCAGCTCAGAGATGCGAGCTCGGGGCTGGGCAGCTTTGCTTGTGGACACTCCAGGGTAAAGGGAGGCCGGGCCCCTGCTGTCAGAATGTGAGGAATGTGACTGTAGTCTGAAAACAGGTTGATGTGAGGGCCGCCTGCCTCCCCCTCTCCAGATTACAAGAAACCAAAACAATGTGAGCAATGGGTGCAGTCTACACAGCCCCGGGGGCCGCAAGCTGCAAAAACAGCCAAAAAGTCCTCTCTCAAGCAGGAGAGTAAGTACTCCACCGACAACTTTGAAAGTCATGGCCGCCCTGGACCTGCAGAGAGAGTCAATGACTCCCAACAGACTGCAGCTCATGACAATCCAACAATCTGATTGTTGGATCACAATTGCAACAGAATTGATGGACAATCTGATTGTTGGATTATAATTGCAATAGAATTGTTGGACAATCGATTGTTGGATTACAATTGCAATAGAATTGATGGACAATCCGATTGTTGGATCACAATTGCAACAGAATTGATGGACAATCAGATTGTTGGATCACAATTGCAACAGAATTGATGGACAATCCGATTGTTGGATCACAATAGCAAAAGAATTGATGGACAAAACCGATTGTTGGATCACAATTGCAACAGAATTTTATGGACAATCGATTGTTGGATCCACAATTGCAACAGAATTGATGGACAATCCGATGGTTGGATCACAAGTGCAACAGCATTGATGGACAATCCGATTGTTGGATCACAATTGCAACAGAATTGATGGACAATCCGATTGTTGGATCACAATTGCAATAGAATTGTTTGACAATCCGATTGTTGGATCACAATTGCAATAGAATTGATGGACAATCCGATTTTTGGATAACAATTGCAATAGAATTGATGGACAATCCGATTGTTGGATCACAATTGCAATAGAATTGTTTGACAATCCGATTGTTGGATCACAATTGCAATAGAATTGTTTGACAATCTGATTGTTGGATCACAATTGCAATAGAATTGTTTGACAATCTGATTGTTGGATCACAATTGCAATAGAATTGTTGGACAATCGATTGTTGGATTACAATTGCAATAGAATTGATGGACAATCCGATTGTTGGATTACAAATGCAATAGAATTGTTGGTCAATCAGAGTGTCCAACAATTCTATTGCATTTGTAATCCAACAATCTAAATATTCTACTGCAGTCTGAGAGAAAAAGCCACCCATGCCTTTCGTGATAATACAGCAAAATATTAATGACCTCCACTAAAGCCGAGAGCGATATCTACAAAGACTGAAAAATTCCTTTAATCTGCCATTCATCCAATAGTCCAGAAGTCTGATAATCTGGCTATATAGGACAATGACCATAGTAACCATCTCATATTGCTGACACATCTGTACTTTTCTACAAAGGCCTGATAATCTAAATATTTAACAGGGCTTTCTTTTTAAAAGAAATTTAAGGTTTATTTTTTTAATTTTTTCTCTGCGCTTCCACCATCAACCTTTATGGTCTTTGCCGGTCCCTTTTAAGTTGGGGTGACATTTACAGCTATGAAAGATCGCATGACCACAGAATGTGATGTCACTATTGCAGTGGATGGAGATTGGCTGCAGGGCTGTGGAGTCGGAGTCGTCATAAAATGGTCCGACTCCCAAAATATATAATAAGTTGGTCCAGTTAGTTTGATGCAAAGAGCAAGAGGAATTGGGTCCGGCCAGTGCTACTGCTCCCATATCTTCAGCCTCATCACTTGAGGAGTGTAACTGATGACATGGAGCAGGCAAAGCGCTGCCCCAGAGGAAAGATTCTGCTCCCAGGGCAAACAGATTTCAGCAACATTTTTCACTTGTTTTTAAAGAAGTAGAAGAGTTCAACCATTCATCAAAACTGACTGTGGCTGAGGCAATTCCTTTATACCCTTACATTGTTAGAGATGTTGCCCCTGTGGTCACCGCTTTCCCCCAATCCAAGTTAGTGTAGAGAGGCTGTTCTCTAGCCTGGAAATAATGAGATCAGATGTGAGGTCATGTCTGCAGGATCTGATGGAGGCGATACTATTTCTCAGAACAAATTCAGAGACTCCACAAATGTTCCTGCAGTGTTTTGCTTATTTACAATTTCTTTTGTGTTCTAAAGTCGTATCCAAGAAATATACTTTACACTGACAAGCAAAATGGTAACAATGTTTTGAACTTGTGACTTTCAGGCTCCATAGCTCACCATCCACTACAGCTTTGTACATGAGGCTACTGTAATTGTATATACAGTCATCTAACCCATATTATACATAAATTTGACTTGCAAGTATTTAGCATCTGCTTCGTTCTGCAGATTATTTCCTGTAACTGCATTGCTACTGTTTTGCTCCTAAAATCAAAATGTTAATTTTTTATTATTTTGTTAGTATTTGGGAAATCCACCATTTGGTTTTCAATACTGCCCGAACCCCTCTGGGCTCTGGATCAGATTCAAGCATATCTTGACCAAAATCTGATCCCAGGTCTCTTCTCCTACATGCCCAATGTTGGTGCAGACTAGACTTGGATACAAATACAGCTTTTTCTTCTACTCTACCCACAAGTGTTCAAAAGATCAAAACATTGTTACCCTTTTGCTTGTCAGTGTCTTCTGCCTAAATAGCTTGATTATTGTATCATAAGGTGATAAACAGCCGGATATTACCATTTTACTACAGTAAAGTTATCAGTTAAACATGCGCCATGTATAAGGGAGTCGGAGGTTTGGGAAATTGAGGAGGAGTCGGGGCTTCGGCTTGCCGACTCCACCGCCCTGATTGGCTGTTATGGTCACATATAAGGTTTTAGGTCATGTAGGGGTTGTCCACTTTGTTAAAGAAAAATTATATAATGCTCTGGGATGTAGCATTAAAAAAAAAAAAAAAAAAAAAAAAATTAATTAAGAAACACCCCCCTTCACTCACCTTCCTGCCGCTGATTGGCTCAGTGGTCACGGGCCTCTGATTTTTATCACCGTTTGAAAGTGAACAGCTCAGGAAAGTGATGGAAGTAGGGGCATGTGACCACTGTAGAAAAATCAGCACCAATGTGCCGGTTCAAAGCGCCAGAAAGTAGGTCTGGAGAAGGGAACAGGTTTTTTGATTCATACATTTAAAGGGAATCTGTTGCCAAATTTTTTTTTTTTTTTTTTTTTTTTTACTTATTAAATCAAGCCCCTGATCCATCATCTTTTCCTCTCAGTCGTTTTTATTTCCTGATTGTAGATCTCTATTCGGCCGTCTATATATGATTGTGGGGAAGACATTCTTGCTTGCACTGCTTTAACAGCAGTCAGAGAGATACTTTACAGCAGCTTCATGCCCATAGGATTCTTAAGACAGATTCTGTCCCATAGACTTGTATAGGAGAGTTTTCACTGTGAAGGGAGGGGAGAGGGGGAGCTGTGACATCTCCTCTTGTGACTGGTGGATTCTGTGTTATCTGTACACAATGGTGTCTCCATTCATTGTGACCTTGCTTTTACTGATAATGAGCAACTGCTGAAAATCTCTCTCTACAGAACAGGAAGTGTCAGACTATTATTAGGCCTAGTGGCCAAAGTGAAAACTGCAGGACTTTATTATTAAAAACATACTGAAAGTGATATGGAAAAATTAAAAACAAAAACCAAAAAATCCTAAAAAATGTGTTTAACATAAAAATGTGTGTTAAACAATAAGTCATTTTTTGATGACACATTCCCTTTAAGATTTTTTTTATGGTGCGTGGAGCATTATATCCTTTTTTCCTTTTTAACAAAATGGACAACCCCTTTAAGGAACCATAAAACAGAAACCCTGGAGCAAACTTTAATGCATTCCAAAAAAACTTTGATTAAAGTTAATTAAAGGAATATTGTACTGTTTTATTCTTAGTCTCTGGTTTGGAAACCTCTGTATCACGTAGGGGGTAGCACAGCATCCTAGGTAAGAGCAGACGCCAGGCACAACACCTGCTCTCTACAGACACCTGTGTGAGGCAAAATTTGATTAGTCCCGGAAATCATTTGCAAGACAAAGCCACTGTTCTTTGTCCAAATGCCAACAGCACTGGCATCTATGAGATCAGCCAGCCCTCTTATAAATAAGGTGACAACCCCCATAATAGTACCTAAACCATATATTTCCATCCCCGGACACCACAACTCCCAGCAATCCACCAGAGACAAATGCTCTACTCACACCCAAAGCTCGAGATACAGATCTCACCGGCACACTGTGGGAATTCACATGATAGCCATCCAGAGGACTTTTTCGGTCTTAGTCCAATGACAGACTGTGCCATGTGTATTCTTGCTTTGAAGGCTACAAAAATTGACAAGTTTTTTCAATTCCAATACGGGTAAACATTTCAGGAAACCATCAGGTTCACAATCAGAGCAGGATGTGATAGAGGAGAGGAGCTGAGCTCTGATATATAGGGTTATATGATAGAAGAGAGGAGCTGAGCTCTGTGATATATCGGGTTATATGATATATATAAGTCAATATATCACAGAGCTCAGCTCCTCTCCTCTATCATATAACCCTATATATCACAGAGCTCAGCTCCTCTCCTCTATCATATAAACCTATATATCACAGAGCTCAGCTTCTCTCCTCTATCATATAACCCTATATATCACAGAGCTCAGCTTCTCTCCTATGTCATATAACCCTATATATCTCAGAGCTCAGCTCCTCTATCATATAACCCTATATATCACAGAGCTCAGCTCCTCTCCTCTATCCTATAACCCTATATATCACAGAGCTCAGCTCCTCTCCTCTATCCTATAACCCTATATATCACAGAGCTCAGCTCCTCTATCCTATAACCCTATATACCACAGAGCTCAGCTCCTCTATCCTATAACCCTATATACCACAGAACTCAGCTCCTCTCCTCTATCCTATAACCCTATATACCACAGAACTCATGATAGATGCATTGGTAGCTAACACTTAGCATGTGTCCACCTTTACAGAGGGTGTATCTACTGGTCATCCTAAAACTTACCCTATAGTCAAATCTGCTATTTTCACCACCAAACATGAATGTAGGGGTGACCTACTACATGAATTAGGGGGAGACGATGCTTGGTCTCACGGTGTCTCTGGATGGAGATCTTCGTTACTGAGACCTTCATCCAGAAAAGCCTTCTAGGGTCAGTGCAACAAAGAAGAAAGGAAATTCTTGCACAGAGAGTTATGGCCGATATATCCGCTGGCAACTTCTGTCGGCCATTGTGTCGCTGCTGACAGAAGCTTAGCAAAAGCATTGTAGCCTTTTAACCCAACCGCCATAAATCAAGCTAAACCAAGGCTGGGGGAGCAGCACAGAGCTCCTGCCGCCCTGGTTCCCAAGTAAACCTCTAAAAGCCAAGCCAAGGATAACAGCAGCCCTGACATGTGGCTTAGATGCCAACCTGATAACTCTGCCCAGGTGCTGTGCATGTGAACCTGGCATCCTCAGCGCTGGGGAGCGGGAAGGGTTAAAGACGAGGAAGTGCATCGCGCCGAACACAATGAAATCAGATTTCAGAGGCAGCAGAAGCTGCCAGGAAAAGAATTTCCATTTGTTTGAAAAGCAAAACAAAAAGATTCCAACTGGCAGGACGGCCGTGCCAAAAATAGCCGGCGCAAGCGTACCGCGCCGCCAAAGCCAGAGGTGGTGTGTACACGGGCAGAGCGGCTACTAACAGCAGGGAGGCAATAGGCTTCAGAGCAGGCGGCTCGCCAATACTGCTGGCATGGGAAAGCGTGGTGCCCACCAGACTGCTCAACACTAAATGACTGAGTGAGCTGACAGCAGCCATACTGCTTGTCACCCAGCTTTCCCAATAACAGATATGATCATGGGCATTAAAGAGGGTGGAAAGTCACGGTGGTTTCCTTCCCACTTGACTATGGGCCAATATTGCAGCTCACCTCCACACAAAGGAATGAGAGAAGCTGCAATATCAGGTGCAGCCACCGGCCAAGAGTGGCGCAGTTTCTGGAAAAAATTGTTAAAAAGGAGGGAACACACACACACATATTATATATATATATATATATATATATATATATATATATATATATACACACACACACACATACACACACATATACATGCATACACACACATATACATACATATATCTATCTATCTATCTATCTATATACACACATATACCTACATATATATATTAAAATAAATAAATATATGTAAATATATATTACATATAAATTAAATATATATGTAAATTTATAATATATATAAAATAAATAAATATATTTATTTATCTTCCTTTTTATAATACATATTTGTAACAGTAAAAAACCTAAATAAGTCTAAGTTTTATATTTTTATTATTTACACTTAACAAAATATACATTCTTATATATAAAAATAAAATCTAATTTTTTTTCCCCTCTTGAATTTAGATGTCTTGTCCAGTATCTGATGACTTGCAATACCAGGCATAGCCACTGGAAAAGAGCGGCACTGTTTCTTGGGGGCAATCTTTTCTTTTTTTTTCCTTCCATAAAAATTTTGTTGCTTTTCTCTCATGCAGGTTTCCAGCATGACAGGTACCGTATTTTTCGGACTTCAAGACGTACCACCATTTTCCTCCCAAATTTGGGGGGAAAAAAGTGCGTCCTATAGTCCGAAAAATACGGTACTCTAGCACACACCACTTAGTCTGCTTGAAGGCAGGGGCCTTCTGGGTGCTTGGGGAGGGTTGGAAGGCCCCCTGAAGGGTGCTCATGTCATGCTGCAGGCCTCCGCATGTGTGCACTTCAGGGGTTTGAGGCCACTTGGGTATTTTTAGCAGAGGTACAGGAGGTTGTTCAAGTACCATATTTTTCGGACTTTAAGACGTACCACCATTTTCCTCTCAAATTTTGGGGGGGAAAAAAGTACGTCTTATAGTCCGAAGAATACGGTATGCTACCGAGAGAATGCACTCACAGATGGAAGTAGTCCTGCCAGCAGAACCCATAGACATAGTGGGCCTCATTTATAAAAAAAAAAAATTAAAACCCGAAATGGCTGAATGCAGATGAGCGATACTGGCTTGGCTAATATCCCTTTTGCTTTCTAAAGACTCAGTGGGTCAAAAGCAAATTGAGGATTTGTTACATCCAATAGAGGGCGCTTGAGCTTCTCAGCTCCTTTCCCATAATACCTTGTGATATGCAGATGCTTCGTGGCGCGCAAAAGGCAATTTCGAATCTCCACACACCTATATAGGTGCTCTCCCCAAGAGTTTCCCCTTTACAAAAACTAAGTGTAAGATCGTCTTTGTTGGCCCCAGCGACCAATCACAGGTCAGGTCCCCGGAAAATGCTAACATAGTCATCCGCAGTTCGTGGTATCAGTGAAGCATTCCCAACGAGGGGAAAAAACTTGTGGGCAGAATAAAAATAAAAATAAAAAAGGAATTCCTATGTCAGATTTTTTCACCACTCTTGGAAAACAGAGTACTGCCATGGAGCCCCTTCGTTACAGCTGCCCTTTAAAGGGGTTGTCTCACTACATCGATTCATCTCACCTCAGTCCTGTTTTCTTGGTTTCATTTTGAATTCAGGGGCGTGTTTACTGGCTTCCACTAGGCTGCAGTAGAAGCCAGGTCTGTAGCTATAGCAACCAGTGCTGGCAGCCTATCAGGAGAGATCCAACAGGTCTGTAGCTATAGCAACCAGTGCTGGCAGCCTATCAGGAGAGATCCAACAGGTCTGTAGCTATAGCGACCTGAGGAGCTGGTGCAGCCCATACAAGAGGGGATATCTAGGGATAGGTAGGACACTGTTAATGGACACATATTGCAAAGTGACTTGTTTTTGCAAGATCTATAACATAAAAAGCAGCAATCCTTGTAGTGAGACAACCCCTTTAAGAATACTATGAGTGCTAGGAATGTGCCCAGAGCTGGGGGAGAAGGACAGTGAGTTCATACATGCATGTGCCGCCCCACCAGAAATGAAGTCTACAGTATATTAAGGGCAACCTGCGCCTCTCCTGACCGGTCTATTTTAGTAAATTCTTGTGTTCCCTGTGATATAACAATCCTGGAGCCTCTTCTCATATCTCTGGGTTGTGCTGTTCCTCTGTTATTCCTCCTAGAAATGTACGCCTGAACCTGTCAGATGGGTGTTACCAAGTCAGGGCGTATCTGTCATTGTCCAATCAGTGTGTCCGGCAGCCTTGACAGTCATTACAGATGGATAGACATGACAGCACATACCATTGAGTCACCCATGGGACCTCTGAAGAGAGGAGAGCCAACCTTGATTGATTTGATTCTAGGTGGCAAGAACTTGTGCAGGACTTTCCTCTCGGTTGGTTATTTTTTCTTCCTAAAAATACTGCTGCAAGATGGTACATGAAAGAATCTGTGACATCTCCAGACCTGTCTGTTTTATTAAATACTTGTGCGTCCCATTAAATAATTCCTTAGATCTCTATGTTGTGCGGTTCCTCTGGTTCCCTCCTGGAAATTCATTACCAATCTGTCAGCTGGGCGTTACCAATTGAGGAAGGGGGAGGTGTCTTCACACTGTAAGGGTATGTTCACACAGCTTAAAATGCTGCGTATTTGTGCGCGTATTGCGCGCCGAAATTACGGTAATTCATAGCTCTCATAGAGAACTGTGGATTACGTCTCGTCTCCCCGGGAGTACAATACGATCGTATCGTATGCCGGGGAGATAAGTGACATGTCAATTATTGACGCTGCTTACGCGCCGCGAGTAATGACAGTCTATGGGGCCGACGGGCTGCCCCCCCCCACGTCGTGGGAGTACACGCATATTAGAGCGACTCCCAAACACCCGGCGCCATTTCGAGGCGTACTGTACACCCGGCAATTAAGCCGTGTGAACATAGCCTTAGCGCCGAATACAAGCCAGTGACAATGCATGTCTCATGCTTTGGAATTACGCGCTTATCAGCATGTGGCTCCAACACACGCGCCGTATTGCGGCGTTCACTATACATGCCACAATAAGCCATGTGAACATACCCTAACATGACAGTCAGTGTGTGCAGAGACACGCCCCTCTGAACACTGGAATGGTCACACCCAGCTGACAGATTGAGTAATACATTTCTAGGAGGAATAATAAAGGAACAGCACAACATAGAGATATAAGAGAAGAGGCTGCAGAATTGTCATTTCACAGGGAACACAAGGATTTAGTTAAAGGGACGGTCAGCTTTGGGCCACTCCTCTCAACATAAATTATTGAGACAGGACTTCCACACATGGGGTGCAGTTATCACTGTCTGGTTTGTAGCCCCCCATATACTACACAGATGTCCCATGACTTTACTGCACATCTTGTGACCAGACAATCACAACGGTCATAATGTCATCTGTAAGATTTCAGGCTCCAGCCTTGGGTAAGGGCGTGTCATAGCATGATGATCGCATAGTTGTGGCCAAAGTGGACAATCCCTTTAAATCCTGTATGTATTCCCACAGAGACCCAGAAGTTTGTTTTTCTTAGACCAGTATTAGTGTTCACTACATTGGACATAGTCCATGCATAAGAGAAAGCTGGAAACCTCTCGCTTCCACCCATGGAGGGGCAAGGCCGACTCCCGCAGGTACGGCCGACGTGTCAACAGAAACTGCAGTCAAAGTGTTTACTCAGCTTCTGCTTGCAGGTAACACTGTGTGTGAGATTAGGGGCTAGTCACCCAGGACAAGCCTTCCTCAAGCCAGCAACACCCAGCTGCCTTCAGCTTCCTATAGCGTTGCTATAACCTGGTAGCGTCTGCGCCTCGCCCCAGGCCCTGCCCTGCTCTGATTACTCTTTGTAGTGAGAAACCTTCCCATGACTAAACTAGGGAGTCGCCCTGAAATTTCTCACATGGATGAGATATGGAAAACCCAGTAGTGTTAACCCCCGCAGCCCCAGCCACCTAACCGCCCCACACGGCGACAGGAAAAACCAAACCAGTTTCTATGTTCTCCTCCTTGTGGCGACGATTAGTTCCACATTTCAGACATTGTGAGCGGAGGCAAATAAAAATGCAAATCTAACGACCTCAATAACCAAGCTCCACATTTGTTTCCCATTTGTAAGCAACCACATGCAATCTCTGTTCTGTAATGGGTTTCTGGGATGCCTCCGTGACACCAGAGGAGCATCTGTACAGAACAGAGATGGGCCCCTTTAGGAGCTCAGCAATGACGCGGGAGCAAAGGCACCCATTCCAAATGCAATTTCTAAAACTAAGGTTCCCCTAAAAATTTGATGACCAGGGAGTCTTCTATTGACCCAACAGGTCTTTAAAGGGGGTGGACTCTCAACAACCCCTTATTTTTTCTCCATCAGATAATCTAGGCCAGGTGACCAGATGACAAGGATTGAGGTTGTCCAGTAGGCCGCCATAGACAGGCCGCGCCATAGACAGGCCGCGCCATAGACAGGCCGCGCCATAGACAGGCCGCGCCATAGACAGGCCGCGCCATAGACAGGCCGCGCCATAGACAGGCCGCGCCATAGACAGGCCGCGCCATAGACAGGCCGCGCCATAGACAGGCCGCGCCATAGACAGGCCCGCGCCCATAGACAGGCCGCGCCATAGACAGGCCGCGCTGCCATAGACAGGCCGCGCCATAGACAGGCCGCGCCATAGACAGGCCGCTTTCATTGGTGCTGGGGTAGTCCCCTGCTATTGTCACTCCCCTTGACTTTTGGTTTCCCATCCCTTCACACTGGAGGGACTCACGCTTCATTGTAATGGAGTGTAAGCATCTCTTCTGTATCAGGATTGGAACCCAGAAGTCGAGATGCGCCTTGCCATTAGCGACAGCATGAGGGGACCACTAGGTAAGTATTCAGTTTTTGTTTCTTTTTAAGACCACTTTGACCCCAATGAAATATAACTTTTTTACTGGACAAACCCTTTCAGGTGTTATCTTAAGTGGGGTTTTTTTTATAAGGTGTTGTCAAAAGCATCTCCCTATAGCATAGGAATGACCAATGCTGGCTCATAGCAATTACCGTCGCTGATATTTGTCTATACTGCCCTGCAGGCTTTGCTGTAGTTTCCAAAACTGAGCCTCAACTTTGGTGACCCTGTTGGAGAATAACTCAAGTAACAATTTCCTAAAAGTTATATCATTAGCAGACGTAGAATTCTTATAATACACCTGTGCACCCATTAGCAGAGTACAGACTCCGTTAGGGCAGTATTGAAAGTATACACGACAGGGGCCCTCATTAAATTGTATTTAAAATCGGTGCCCACTGATCTGGTGCAAGAAAGGCAGGGCCGCCGTAAAGGCAGTGCAGGGGGTACTGCCGTACGGGGCCCAGTGAATGAAGGGGGCCCACTGCAAGCGGGGTTTATGGGGAAGAGGAGCCCAGATGCTTCAGCTGTATGGGGCCCTGACGAAAGGAGCCGGTAAGGGGGCCAGATGCTTCGGCTACATGAGGCCCCGTTATAACTTACTGCAGCCCTGATCAATGCACCCAAAGAGAGGGGTACTTGCCAATTTTACTAAAGCTAACAACTCATTAAATGGTAAAAATAAAGATTATCATTAAAAATCTGTCACATTATAACAAAACATTGTGCACGTTCATAGAGGACGCCCATATTAGAGTATACCCTAGATATGGGGAGAGAGTGTGAACTCTTAGGCAAAACTGGTAACGCCCAACTCCGCCATATAGTATGAGGTCATAGTTCATTTGAATAGACGCCATATAATACCACATTTTGTAGGAAACACATACGACAGCCGGCGTCATAGCAGCAATTGGGGGTCGTCCACTTCACAAACCCATTCCAGACCCCAGGATCATTCTCAGTCTTAATTAAACAGCCCCTTTGCTGCTATAACCCCTGCTCTGAATGCCGCCCTCCCCTGCATGCTTACACTTATCCATCACACACAAACAAAACGCTGCCGGCAGCCATCCAGCAACCTAAATCCTGCTCCGACTGATGACAAAGGCAGAATTTCCCCCCACACAAGCAGCCATTGTCCTGCTCCATCAGCAAATAAAAGCTGGTTACTTTACAGAATATTCCCATTAGTGGCAGCGGCAATGTGGGCGGATGCCCTGCCCAAACACAATGTGCAAAGTTCAGAGCACAAAAAGGGGATGCGCTGCGCTCCTGACAGCGAAGGGGGATACAGAGCACTCCCTATATTGACACAACAGCCCGAAAATCAATATTGTGACAGCCGAGAGCGCACTACAGATAACAGAGCTGCTGCCAGTCACCTCAGAGACACAGCTACACAGGGGGACACAGCCACGCTATATACAGGGGGACACAGCCACGCTATATACAGGGGGACACAGCCACGCTATATACAGGGGGGACACAGCCACGCTATATACAGGGGGACACAGCCACGTATAACAGGGGGGCACAGCCCACCTATTACGGGGGACACAGCCACGCTATATACAGGGGGGACACAGCCACGCTATATCCGGGGGGGACAGACGCATAACAGGGGGACACAGCCCCGTAATACAGGGGACACAGCCACGCTAATACAGGGGACACAGCCACCAATACAGGGGGGCACAGCCACCTATAACAGGGGGACACAGCCCCCTATATACAGGGGGAACCCCGCCCCCTATATACAGGGGGGCCAGCCACGCAAATACAGGGGGGGCACAGCCACGTATATCAGGGGGACACAGAAAGCATAAACAGGGGACACAGCTACGCTATTTAACCAGAGGGGTACACAAACTGCGCTATACTCAGGACACAGCTACGCTCTATACAGGGGGACACAGCTACGCTATATACAGGGGGACACAGCTACGCTATATACAGGAGGACACAGCTACGCTATATACAGGAGGACACGGCTATGCTATATACAGGAGGACACGGCTATGCTATATACAGGAGGACACGGCTATGCTATATACAGGAGGACACGGCTATGCAATAGACAGGAGGACACGGCTCTGCTATATACAGGAGGACCCAGCTATGCTATATCCGGGGACACAGCCACGCTATATACAGGGGGACACAGCCACGCTATATACAGGGGGACACAGCCACGCTATATACAGGGGGACACAGCCACGCTATATACAGGAGGACACAGCTATGCTATATACAGGAGGACACAGCTATGCTATATACAGGAGGACACAGCTATGCTATATACAGGAGGACACAGCTATGCTATATACAGGAGGACACAGCTATGCTATATACAGGAGGACACAGCTATGCTATATACTGCAAGATACAGATATTCCATACACAGGAAGATACAGATATTCCATACACAGGAAGATACAGATATTCCATACACAGGAGGAACAGTTCGATAACAGGGAGAACAGTACCTATACACAGGAGGATACAGTACTTCATATACAGGAGAACAGTACTATACACAGGAAGATACAGATATCCATACAGGAAGATACAGATATTCGCATATACAGGAGGAACCTACAGATATATACAGTACACAGGAAGCTACAGATATTCATACACAGGAAGAACAGTAGTATCCATACACAGGAGAACAGATATTCTATACCAGGAAGACACAGTATGCCATACACTGAATACAGATATCATACACAGAAGTACTGATATTCATACACAGGAAGATCACAGATATTCATATACAGGAGATACAGATATTCCATACACAGGAAGATACAGATATTCCATACACAGGAAGATACAGATATTCCATACACAGGAAGATACAGATATTCCATACACAGGAAGATACAGATATTCCATACACAGGAAGATACAGATATTCCATACACAGGAGAACACAGATACTATATAAAAGAGGATACATACATGAATATACAGATATACTATAAACTGCAAGATACAAATATTCCATTCACTGCAGAACACCGATATACTATATACAGCTGGATACAGACACACAGGAAGTTACAGATATACTATATGCAGGAAGATAAAGATATTCCATACACAGGAGAACACCAACGTACTATATTCAGAAGGATACATACACAGGGAGATACAGATATACTATATACAGGAAGACACAGCATATACAGGAGAATACAGATACACAGGAAAAGCCAACATATCCAGGAGGATACAGACAGATACAAAATCTACTGAAAGATCCAGCAGATCCAGGAGGATACAGACACAGGAAGATACAGATATACTATATACAGGAGGATACAGATACCAAATCTACAGGAGGATACAGATACACCAGGAGGATACAATGTAACAAACAATGTTTACAAAACACAAGCGATACAAGTAAACAGAACAAGCAACAATAATGGGAAAGCCAGGTAAGGAGCAGTCACAAAGGAAGCACTGCCAGCCCACAATGAGGTCATACAAAGAGAGCGGGAGCACAAGGAGGAGACTACACCGCTAGCAGAGCCGAGTTTGTCAGTTGCCGGGGATTACCCCAAGGAGCAAAGAACAGTTAAATGACTACTCCAGCTCTGCTAGATATTGTCCTATATACACAAAGGCGGCATCAGGGCAGGATTCCTGTCAGGGATCCTGACTGAATACAAACAAAAAAGAGTGGGGGGGAGGGCACTGAATGTGATTATTGACATTCTCTGCACAGCACTGAGGAATACAATACAAATATCAGATACAAGTACCAGATGCCAGAGAGGATCTGGTAATGGGCGGGGGCCCCAGATACTATGTTTGTGCGGGGCCTGGAAATTAATGGTGGCCCCATCAAGAAGTGTAGAAGAACCAAGCCGGTAATGAACACAGCTTCTAATGGTTTACATAGGACTGCAGGCAGGCTTCCATATAGTTCTCACAGCCCATTAACAATGCAATACAACTCTGTTACATCCACCTTATAAAATATACATCAGTGGCGGTTATAGATCATCTTAACGAGCACGGTTTACAAATGTCGCCTGGGGCATGGGACGTGTCCCTCAAATGTCACATTTCCAGTAGTCAGAAGCTGCTGCTGTACATCTGCTCCAGGAGAGAGGTGCAAACACATGACATCTATACAGTGCACTGACCACACCCACTGAGAACAAAAAGTTATAGTACATACATAGATCAGATCCATACACAGTGCAACTACCAAACACACACACAGATATGTATGTAGAGATCTAGGGGTGTATGTGCATATGCAAAATATATATCCATAGATACAGAGATTTGTGTATAGATATAGAACTGTACACACAAATATACATATTTTGTTATCTATTGAAACACACACACATGATAATGTGTATATTTGTATATCATATATGATAAACATATGTATTATTATATATATATATACACAAGATATGTTAATATATGCTTAATATATAACACACAAGATATGTATATAGAGATGTAGGTGCTTATGTGTATATGCAGCAAATATATATGCATAGATACAGAGGTGTGTATGTATTTCAGTGCATAGATATGGAACTGATGTACACATATATATATATATATATATATATATATGCATGCAATCACATGACATCTATACAGTGCCTTTACCACACCCACTGAGAACAAAAAGTTATAGTCCATCGGTAGATCATAGCCATACACTGTGCAACTACCAAACATACACATAGATGTGTATGTAGAGATCTAGAGGTGTACGTGTATATTCACTCTAGATAGATAGTATAGGAAATAGATATGTGCATAGATACAGAGATTTGGGCAAGTGTATACAAAATAATCTAATATATATAATATAATATATATATATATAATAAATAATTATTGAAACACATACACATAAATGTGCACAGATATGTATGTATACTAGAAAGATATTGATAGAAATAAATGTGTATAGACAGATATTACACAAGTGTGTGTATCGATATATATATATATAGCTAGCTAGATATGCTATATATATTTATTTTAAAACACACATAGATAAGATAGATGTGTGCATGTATGTATACATATATCTTTATAGCTATACACAGATGAATAGACCAATCTAATAATATTTGCAACTTGCAACTCTGAAACCAAGAAAAAAAACTACATCTCCCAGCATGCCCGCACTTCTGCAAGCGTTCCGGGCATTCTGGGAGTTGTAGTTCCACCACAGCTGGATCGCCTCTAAAGCACATACATGTAGCCAGTGAAAGGTGGGCTGCTCGGAGCCTTCCCGTACTCCCCCCACACAGGTAATTGCATGCAGCAAGCCGCCCCCTCCCTCCACCCGACACAATGCAACCAGCCGCAGCGCAGAAGACAACGAGTCCGGTTATTACCCTGCGGTGAAAGTCGCTGGAAGAAGCGCCTCTATCCTCACTCTCTACTCCGGACTCACCCAGACCTTAGCGCTCCAACAACTAACCCGAACAGAGAGCAAGCTGACAGCGACACCCACCTCCCGACCAATGGGAGCCGCCCCTCTGCTACTCCCGCCCGCCGTCCCTGCCTCCTCGCTAGCTGATTGGACGAAACATCTATCCATCATTTCAACAGCTTGCCCTTCGTTTACGCCCATTCTGGGATTTGATTGGTTGATACGTACGCTCTTCTCCTTTTCCGACTTCTCATTGGTTACAAGTTCGCATAGTGGAATTCGATTGGATATTACTCACGTCATTTAAATCTATTTGAGCCAATAAGGAGCTTGCAGCCGCCTAGAGGTGGTGCCTGCGGGCCCCGCCCTGGAATGACGTTATGGTTTCACCTGGGCAGGTAAGGAGCAGTGAGTCAGGGATTAGTCATCATGTACTCAGCCGGTCAGACATGGAGCAACAGGGGCCAGGCTGCGCTGCCTGGTCTATGTCTGATCAGCGGGATGGAGAGGGGACCTGGGCTGTGTTCACACTAGTATTCCTTTAGTCCGGCATCCGCTGGTCCAGAAATCCGGAAAAATCCTATGCTGGAATAGCAGTTGTACCTGGTAATTCAGCACTTGAGTTCCTCAGGGGCGGGGACACGGCATCAGTGTGAACATTGTGCACATGAATTACTATCGAAAGACAGACAGACAGGGCCGCACTGGGAATAGAAAGGATCCCTGGCACAAAACCCCCACCAGCCACATACAATATATGTCAGGCACCTCACCAATATAACCTACAACACCGCCATACAGAGACCACATAGAGGTCAGACACCAGCTCAGGTATAACCTACAACACCGCCATATAGAGACCACATAAGTAGGGTCAGTCACCCAGCTCAGAGTTATAACCTACAACACCCCATATAGAGACCACATAGAGGTCAGACACCAGCTCAGTGATATAACACTACAACAACAACACCATAATAGAGACCCACATAGGGTCAGACACCAGCTCAGGTATACCCTACAACACCCCATATAGAGACCACATGGAGTCAGACACCCAGCTCAGGTATAGAACTTACAACACCACCCAATATGAGACCACATAGAGGTCAGACACCAGCTCAGGTATAATCTACACAAACCACCATATAGAGACCACAAGAGGTCAAACACCAGCTCAGGTATAACCTACAAATCCACCATATAGAGACCACATAGAGGTCAGACACCAGCTCAGTATAACCTACAACACTGCCATATAGAGACCACATAGAGGTCAGACACCACGCCACCAGTATAACCTACAACACCACCATATATAGAACCACATAGAGGTCAGACACCAGCTCAGTTATAACCCTAAACAACACACCACGAATATAGAGACCACATATGGAGGTCAGACAACCAGCCAAGGTCATAAGCGTATAACCTACAACACACCATATAGAACAACATAGAGGTCAGACACACAGCTCCCAGGTATTAACCTACAACACCGCCATTATAGAGACCACATAGTGGTCCGACACCAGCTCAGGTATAACCTACAACACCGCCATATAGAGAACCACTATAGAGAGTCAGAACACCACCAGCTTAGTCAGGTATAACCTACAACACCACCATATAGAGACCACATAGAGGTCAGACACCAGCTAAGGTATAACCTACAACACTACCATATAGAGACAACATAGAGGTCAGACACCAGCTCAGGTAATAAATCCTCACAAGATCACCACCATATATAGAACCACCCATAGGAGGTCAGGCACCAGCTCAGGTATAACCTACAACACGCCATATAGAGACCACATTAGTGGTCGAACACCAGCTCAGGTATAACCTACAACACCACCATATAGAGACCACATAGAGGTCAGACACCAGCTCAGGTCACATCACATTACAATGATTACAGCACTGATCCAACACAGAAGAGAAATAACCCCTGACATCAGGGACTCACAGGAGACGTCCTATCTGATGGGAGTTGTTCTCTTCTCCTTTTCTTCTCCATCTGGCCCAAAACTCCATCATGTCTTCCCTGATGAGTCATTCTCTTCCCTTTTTTTTTCTCCTCTGTACAGAATGCAATGACGTCGTCTCCCGGCCTCTACTCGTCCCTGTAGAATTTACCACAAAAACATCTCAGACTCCTCTCTTTTCCAGCACTTCCCAACTCCCCATCCATAGAGCCCCAAACAGCAAAAGTGTCCCCAGCCAATTATAGGGCCCCCATTTGTGCCACCAGTAGATAGGTACACACGCCATAGAGTAGACAGGCACTTAGGTAGATGCCCTTTTTAGGTTTTGACCCCAAAAAAATTTGAAACTAAAAAAAAATATATAAGTGGGTGGGGGTAAATAGCCCTATTAGGGAGCCCTACAAGCCCCCAGTAGGCAGGGAAGTATGTAGACCTCTGGGGCCCCCTAAAAGTAGGGGTAGCAGAGGTGAAGTGACATCTCTGTCCGGGGCCCTACAGTAGGGTTTGCGAGGGTTTTAGTGAATCGTCTGCTTTGGGGGCCCCCCAACCCGTAAGGTTAGCGGGGGCCCCGTGACATCTTCTGCTCTGGGCCCCCTATGCAGTATGGTTACAAAAGGTGCAGTGAACCATCTGCTCCGGACCCATACACAGTAGGGTTAGCAGAGGTTCAGTGACCCTTGTCTGTCCCGGGGCCTTTTGCTTTTGGGTTTGCAGAGGCCTAGTGAATTTTGCTCCGGGGCCCCCCTACCAGAGGGTTAGCAGAGGGGAAAGGGACATCCATCTGTTTCCGGGGCCCCAAAAAACATAGGGGTTGCAGAGGTGCGTGAACCGTTGCTCCGGGGGCCCATACAAGTAGGGTTAGCGAGGTGCAGTGAATCCTCGCTCGGGGCCCCCTCACATAGGGGAGCGAGGGGCAGTGAAACTGTCGTCTGGGGCCCCCTACCAGTAGGGTTAGGAAAAGGGGCAGTGAAATTCCTTTTCTCCCGGGCCCCATACACAGTAGGGTTGCAGAGGTGCGGGGCATCCTCCGTCCCCGGGGCCCCCAAAAAGTGGGTTGCAGAGGTGAGTGACATCCATTGCCCCGGGGCCCCCTACACAGTAGGGTTAGCAGGGTGCATATTTGTTGCTTTTGGGGCCCCATACACAGTAGGTAGAGAGGGTTCGTGACTCCCTTGCCGGGGGGCCCTTCAATGGGTTTGCAGAGTGCGGGACATCCTCTGCTCCCGGGCCCCCCCCAGTAGGGTTAGAGAGGTGCAGTGAATTTGGGCTGCTCGGGGGCCCCCCAACCCGTGGGTTAGAGGGTGCAGTGAAATTCTGCTTCGGGGGCCCCTACCAGAGGGGGTTTGCAGAGGTGCGTGAACATCTGCTCCGGCCCCCTACAAGAGGTTAGCAGGGTGCGTGAATCCCTCGTCGGGGCCCCCCTAAACCCCTAGGGTTGAGAGGTTTTAGGACATCGTTTGCTTGGGGCCCCATAAAGTAGGGTTGCAGAGGTGCATGACATCGTCTGCTCCCGGGGCCCCATTCAAGTGGGGTTCAGGTGCAGTAATCTTTTGCTTGGGGCCCCTTCACGTAAGGTTAGCAGAGGTTTAGTGACATTGTCTGCTCGGGGCCCCATACACAGTGGTTAGAGAGGTCAGTGACATCCGTTGCTCCGGGGCCCCTACACGTGGGTTAGCAGAGGTGCAGTGACATCCTCTGCTCGGGGGGCCCATACCGTAGGGTTAGCAGAGGTTTTCAGTGAATTTGTCTGTTCCGGGGGCCCCCCTTTTCACAGTAGGGTTGAGAGGTGCAGTGACATCGGGTTTTCCCGGGGGCCCATACACAGTAGGGTTAGCAGAGGTGCAGTGACTCGTCCGCTCCGGGGGCCCCCTACCAAAATAGGGTTAGAGGGTCAGTGCTCCGTTGCTCGGGCCCCAACCAGTAGGGTTAGAGAGGTGCAGTGACATCCGTCTGCTTCGGCCCCCATACACAGTAGGGTTTGAGAGGTGAGTGACATCCGCTCTCGGGCCCCTACACAGTGGGGTTTTGGTGAGGTGCAGTGACATCCGTCTGCTTTCGGCCCCCCTCACATAGGGGTTTGAGGGTTTCAGTGAATCGTTCCTTTGGGGCCCCTACACAGTAGGGGTTGAAAGGGGCAGTGACTGTCTGTCGGGCCCCCTACACAGTGGGTTAGCGAGGTGCAGTGCATGTCTCTCTGGGCCCCCCACAAAAGTGGGTTAGAGGGTGCGTGACACCGTCTGCTACTGGCCCCATACACAGTCGGGTTAGCAGAGGTGCAGTGACATCTGTCTGCTTCGGGGCCACATACACAGAAGGGTTAGCAGAGGTGCGGTGACATCCGTCTACTCTGGGCCCCATACACAGTAGGGTTAGTAGAGGTGCAGTGACATCCGTCTGCTGCGGGCCCCAAACACAGTAGGGTTAGCAGAGTTGCGGTGACATCCGTCTGCTCCGAGGCCCCATACACAGTAGGGTTAGCAGAGGTGCGGTTACATCCGTCTGCTTCGGGGCCACATACACAGAAGGGTTAGCAGTGGTGCGGTGACATCCGTCTGCTTCGGGGCCCCATACACAGTAGGGTTAGCAGAGGTGCAGTGACATCCGTCTACTCTGGGCCCCATACACAGAAGGGTTTCTCTGAACTGTTTAAGTCACACGACTGGCCGCCCCCTCTGTCATTTTGGCAGTGATGATTCTCACCTGAAACACCAATGTGCATACATCTCATGGAGCAGAAAACGTGACTCATCGGAGAAGACAACCCTTTACCAATCAGTGGAGGTCCAATTCTGATACTGCCATAAAAACTAATCATCCCTATTTGCAACTCTGATAAATCGCCCCTTTATCCATGAGAGCAACGAGGGATATGTGTGCAGACAGCCTATTGTGCACCTCATATACCCACCAAGGCAGCTCATGACGTGACTACCTTGCTGTAGACTGTAAGCCCTCACGGGCAGGGCCCTCTCTCCCTCTGGACCAGTTGTTAGTTACTTATCGTCACTTTATACTTGTTTGACCAATGTTATTTATGTAACCTCCTCGAATGTACAGCGCCCTAGAACCAAGGGCGCTCTGAAATAAATAATAATGAGCAACATGCTGATGAAGTAGGAAGTGGTCATAATAATGTGACTCAATCTGGTTAGAAATGTTCAATAATCCAGCATTTTGATTTTCCCTCGGATGCTGGATTATTGGACATCTTCTTGTTGCTTCCATAAGCTCGTGCATTGGGTCGCAGCACAAGAACTCTTCTGTTGGATTCATGCGGAGTGCCTCTTTGTGGAGGGTGGGGAGCAGCTTGGCCCCAAAGCCTTCTCTTCCCCCTAGCAGCTTAGTTGCTTTTGGTTTCTGTCAGCTCTGCACACACTGAGGTCCTGCTGGGCCAATGGTGCTTTATGACGGTGCAGGATAAAGCATAGGGGAGGGACAGAGTAACATTCCATGCCTCGAAGGAGTTGTCCAAAATCTTGTGAATCCCCTGGATAGGCCCGGACTGCTGCAAAAGTAAATATAACCTGTACTTACCTCTACAGCCACCTCGTAGCTCCAGTGTTCCCCAGTACTTACCTCTACAGCCACCTCGGAGCTCCGGTGTTCCCCAGTACTTACCTCTACAGCCACCTCGGAGCTCCGGTGTTCCCCAGTACTTACCTCTACAGCCACCTCGGAGCTCCGGTGTTCCCCAGTACTTACCTCTATAGCCACCTCGAAGCTACAGTGTTACCCAGTACTTACCTCTACGGCCACCTCGGAGCTCTGGTGTTCCCCAGTACTTACCTCTACAGCCACCTCGGAGCTCTGGTGTTCCCCAGTACTTACCTCTATAGCCACCTCGAAGCTACAGTGTTACCCAGTACTTACCTCTACGGCCACCTCGGAGCTCTGGTGTTCCCTAGTACTTACCTCTACAGCCACCTCGGAGCTCCGGTGTTCCCCGTACTTACCTCTAAGCCACCCCGGAACTCCAGGGGTTCCCCCAGTACTTACCCTACGGGCCCCTC